>JBBPBX010040510.1:11391-29334 GCA_038048925.1 Garcialebias charrua
TTTCAAAAATTCGCTCAAAATTCGAATTGAAAATAGATGGAAACACGGTTAATGAACCCCTCATTGCCTCTGATATGTGTCCCATCAGTGTATGAATGTGATAAAGCTCTGATTATTCTTTGTAGAAATCTAGTAGAGGGCATGAATGGGAAAATGAGGGCACAGATTGTGTTGTAAAGAGCTTTGAGTGTCTTGATAAGATAGAAAGGTGCTTTATGAGTACAGTCCATTCAGCTGCACCTCCTTCACATTAGTCAGCCTGTGTGAAGCTGCTGTAAAGTGAGACTCCCCTTTGAACCTTGAAACTACAGCTAGACAGCAGACCCGTCTTATTATTTGAAATGGTTCAGTTTATTTAGCCATGCTATGTGCCTTTGTAGTGGAACACAGAGAGGAAGCGTGACATTAATAAAGTAGCAGTTTATCATATCGCGAAAGATACGGTCCTTAGAGGCTAACAACACTGCTACTAAAGCGCTAGCCGTCTTGTTAGCCGTCAAGGACCATATCTTTAGCAATATGATAAACTGCTACTTTATTAATGTTGAGCTTCCTCTCTGTATTCCTCTAAAAGACACACAGCACGACTAAATGAACTCTGAACCATTTCAAATAAGAAGACGTGTCTGTCGTCTAGCGTTACTTTCACACATGCTAGCTGCTGTGTTGTTTACTAAACGTCTCCTGTAGTGCCCGCCCACACTAGAGAAGCAGGAAGGGGAGGGGGAGCGCAGCTGTGTGTGTGGAGGAGATAGAAGGAGGGGGGCTGCCTAGGAGAAAGAGATGGTCAGGATTTCCAAGTATAAAACTATTTTGTTTATCTAAAAAAGCTAAGTCTGGTCCTCTGGACATTCAAAAAATAAAACAAAACAAAGCAAAACAAAAATGTAGAAACGTTTTGTCTTTCGTCCGAAAGACTTCCTCAGTCTGAGTTGCTATTTTGTATTTTGTATTTATATTTGTATTTTGTTTGTATTGAGATATTTGAGATAGTTTCAACTTATATCGCAAAAAATAAATAAAAATCTTGATATTTTTTAAATATCGAGATATTGCCCAGCCCTAATTCTAGGTATGATGTATGCCAGGTTCTGTAGTGGTAGCTCCGTCCAGCCAAAACAAAACAACATGAGTAACGTTACTCCTTTTCAATTTGAACTAGAGCGCGTTGAAAATGATGTCACTGTAGAACACACAAGGGGTAATGAAGATGAGGAGGACCAAACGAATGAAGAGGGAAGAGTTGGCCGACGAAGCTGGTGTTTGTGCGGCTTCTGCTTGGAGATGCCAACCCAGATAGAAAGTGAATGCTGCAAATAGTTGCAGTTTCTAACTAAGCTGTTTACGGCAAGCTGGGGATTCTGATAGTGTTTAGACCTGCTACAAAAAATGTCACTTTAAAAATTAATTCATTATCTTCCAATTTGTTTTGGTATCGTGTAAGATCCTGCTAATCATGTTAGGTCCAACTAATCATGTTAGCTCCTGCTAATGGCGTTAGCTCGAGCCAATAACAGTAGATCACAAGTTGATGTTATTTGTTTGTTTCAACAGATATCTCGTGTATAACGGCACATCAAAACTTTGAGGCAGTTCTTCTTTTGTATCTGTCTCCCTCTTTCCAGTAAATTTAAATATTCAACCTGTCCAACTATCCATGATGGAATAACATGATTAACAACCACAGGACTTATTAGAAAGTTCTCTATTTCAGCATATTTAACCGACTGAGAATTATTGGATCTTTAACTTTATTTGTAATTATCCATCCAAAACTTTTTTTTTCATGACAGGGTTGCAACATAACTTGTGGAGGGTGAGCTTCATTATGTCCCTTAATATTTGCCCAATAATTCATGGCTAGTTGTTCTCTCCCAAGTTCCAGTGGTGGCTCACCCATCTCAACTTGTAGAGCTGAAACTGGAGTTATCTTCATTGCTCCACAGCAGAGTCATAATGCCTTGATATTGTATTATATCTACTGCTTTTAATAGACTACTTGAAGCTGAGTTCTATAATATACATCCATAATAAGTCAAAGTCAACTTTATTGTCAGAACTGCAATATGTACAGGACATACACAGGATTGAAATTGCATTTCTCTCAGTCCCTCGGTGCAACAGTAACCATCTAAACACTAAACACTGTCGTGTTATTAAATTATACACGTGAGTTCGGCTGTTAGCTTAACGTGGCTTTATTCTTCAACACCATGAAACGAAACTTAACACGTTCATGTCCCTGACTGATGACGTCACACTCGTGCGTCCCTGTATTAAATATACAGTTACACCACATCTCCCCTTTCTAGAATCAATGGGTAGACTGCCATTGATCCTGCAGAACCTTAAGGGATTATTCTGCCCCTGTGGCTGGAAGGTCTGCTCCTATCTTTACCTCAAACCATGCTCACACACACAACAGACACACATCAACTACTCTTAGCTTAGAACACTAAATTTTCAACAGAATGTCAGAAAATAAAGACTGTGCTGTCTGTACTAACTCTAAACTTTGAGGCATGCACATTTACATCTAAACAGTGCAACAAAACAATGAACACAGCATATTCATTTAAAGTAATAAACTCTTTTTTTTTTACTTTGAGTCCTGCACACTCTGCAAAATTTACAAGTCTAATCTGGTTGGTTTTACCACTGCTCTCCCAGACCTGGTTCTGAAAGGAGTGGATGGTGTCTCTGGAACCTTCAGATGTGGTGATGCTGCAGGTGGTGCTGCAGCAGGTTGTTTTGGACTCCCCGGATCATGTTCAGCTGCACCGCAGGTGCTCTGCTCCGGCAAAGGCTGCATGGCCACAAGATGACGCCGGTTTCTCCTTATAATCCCGTGGGATCCCTCCACCAGATATGAGCGGGGTGTAGTGTGGCTTCCAATGACAGTACCAGCTGTCTTTTGGTCTGTAACCCACACATTCTGTCCAGCTGCCAGTCTGTTAAGATTCTGTGCCCGGTGTCGCTGATCATAACGTCGAGCATCTTTTCTCCTTCTCTCCTCTTCCTTCTGTGAAACAGCATGTGCCCGGTGTCGCTGATCATAACGTCGAGCATCTTTTCTCCTTCTCTCCTCTTCCTTCTGTGAAACAGCATGTCCATCAGGAAGAGCAGGATTTAACAATGAGAATGGTGTTGTCATCAGGGGCTCCCTGTGGTTCTGTCTCTCCTGGCAGCATGCCCTGCAGTTAAGAACCAACTCGTTCAGCTGCTGGCTGAGGCCTGGCCACCACACGGACTGCCGTGCCCGCTCCCGGCACTTGACCACACCTTGATGTCCTTCGTGCAGTTTTGCAAGAACATCATTTCTCATTGTAGAGGGAATAATGAGTCTCTGTCCCTTTAGCAGTAGGCCATCTTGAACTGTAATGAAGGATCTTTCAGCCCAGTATGACTTTAGTGCTGGTTCTTTATTGATGCTTGTGGGCCAGCCTTCTTCGCACAGCTGCATCACGCGCGCACACACACTGTCTCTCTGCAGCTGCTCCTTCAGTTCTTCCAAATAGGCAGTACTCGCAGGTAGATTGCTCATTACCATATCTATGTAGATGTTTGTGTCCTCAAACAGCTCTTTTTCTGTGAGTGTTTCACCTCTTTCAACCGATGCTCGTGTCAGCGTATCTGTTGTCCACAGACATTTCCCTGCCACATGTGTTATCGGTTCATCTGTGGGTGTTTCATCTCTTTCAACCGGTGCTTGTGACAGCGTATCTGCTGTCCACAGACATTTACCTGCCACATGTGTTATCGGTTCCACCCCTGGTTTTAGCTCTATGGCACATGGCTGGTGCACCTCTCCAAGTCCACTGCATAGTTCTGGGTAGGCCTGTTCTAGTGACTCTATGTCAACACTGTCTAGGCGTGCAACTAGCCCCAGCCTACAGCTCACGGATCTTCCCAACAATGCAGTGTGCAGGTGGCGAACAATGTACACCTCCTCCATCTCTTCTTTCCCACCTCTCTGTAGCAGCAGCCTGGCAACGCCCACAACATCAAGTGGACTCCTACCTGGCCCCAAAAGTGGTTTAGCAGCTTTTTGGAGCATGGGTGGACTGTCTTTAAATATGTTCTGAAACACGACGTGCGGCAGAACAGTGACATCGGCACCTGTGTCGATTTTAAATGTCACACTTTCGTCGAGAATGTTAATTTTCACCAACCAAGGATCACCATCTGTTGTGATGCTGCCAAGGAAAATGGCGTCTTCATCCTCTTCTTCCACCTCATGTACTGACTTGGGTGTCCTGCACACACGGCTATAATGCCCTTTTCTGCCACACATGTGACATTTGCTTTCATTTGCAGGACAGTCACGTTTAGGATGTGATGGAGATTTGCCACATTTCAAACACTGTGACTGTGAAGCTTTTCCCTTGTTGTTTTGCTCTTTGACATGCTGAGGTTTATTTTGAGCAAACTTGCTATTTTTGTGCTCTCTGACTCTGTCCACAAACTTAGCATCGCTAGCCTGTGCTTTGGAGTCTTCTTGCAGCAAAGCTTGCTGTTTTTTCACTTCCTCGCTTTGACGTGCCATCCTCACAGCTTTATCTAACGTAAGTTCAGCGTCCAGCTGCATGCGTTCAGAGAGCCCTTTGTCCAATAGTCCAACAACAAGTCTGTCTCTGATTAGCTCATCGTGTAACACCCCATAGTTACAGTGTTCAGCTAACGCAAATAGCACAGTCACAAACGAATCCACCGACTCCCCCTCTTTTTGTCTCCGCATGTTGAACTTAGCACGCTCATATATTACGTTTTTCTTTACAATGAAGAATCTTTGCAAGCTGTCACGTACCCCCTTGTAGGTGTTTCTATCTGCAGCCGTCAGTGTTAGCCCACGCAAGATGTCGTCCGCCTCGTCACCCATGCAGTAGATCAGCGTGTTTATCTGATTCTCTTCTGAGCTTGCATTTAGGTTACTTGCCAGGCGAAATCTTTCAAATCTTCTGATCCATTTGTCCCACTCTTGCGGTTTTGCAAAGTCGAAGGACTCCGGCGGCTGGATGTTGAACGTAGCACATGGTCCTGGGCCCGCTGCACCTCTTTGCAGCGCCGCTGCTGTCGGCTGCCCCGTCCCGCTGCTCGTGTTTTCTCCGTCGCTCATTTCGTCCTCTTTTTTGTCTTGCAGGCGTACAAACTGACAGGCTTCACTCCACGTAGCTACAGGACTTCTGACACCATGTCGTGTTATTAAATTATACACGTGAGTTCGGCTGCTAGCTTAACGTGGCTTTATTCTTCAACACCATGAAACGAAACTCCACACGTTCATGTCCCTGACTGATGACGTCACACTCGTGCGTCCCTGTATTAAATATACAGTTACACCACAAACACTAAAACATTTAATAAACATAAGCATAAAATAGTAAAAGTGTAACACTGTCCTGAGTTTTTTCATAGTAGTATAAAAGTATGAAAATTTACACCAACACTGAAACACCAAACACCCCTAAAACACCAAACACCCAATGAACATAAGCATAAAATGAAATAATAAAAGTGTAATACTGTCCTGAGTTTCATAGTAGTATAAAAAGTATAAAAAGTATATCTATAAAATAAACTGAAGGTTCTAGCATTGACATTTGCAAAGAGTGGCACAGCAGCATATGAGTTAATGTACACAGTATATGTATGAGGTAGTTGATGTTGGTATAGAGGCAAATTGGCATACGCAGTAAGGCACATAAGGCACATTTGGCATCCTTAAGGGCGAGATACACTCGAGCGTCCTCACGATACGCCAATACGCAGCGTACGTACGCCCCGTACGCAGCGTAGCCCCGCGTAGCCCCTCAGGGCAAGTACGCGCAAAAGTATTTTTTTACTACGCATACGCGATTCGCATACGCGATGCGCGGTGTCTGACCTAAACTTCCCCGGCGCCGGACTGTTTTGTATGTTACACAAATGAAATAAATTCCTCTTTTTTATCGCTGATCGGGCCTTTTCTTTTGTTTTTTTGCCTAAAGTCAAGTAACCGCTTCTTCCTCCGTTCACTCGATGAATGAAATGAATGAATTCAGGTCCTACCTGGGTGCGCGATGTTTTATATATTCCCTGGTGGGCTGTGGTGGGCTGTGGGCTGCAGGAAAAGCACTCCGTGCTCAGCTGCTCATATTACAACAAGGAGAACGCGAGCGTTTGGAGCGAAAAACTAGCGGAAGTGACGATCGGAAGTGACGGTACGGAGGAAATGACGTTAGAATTTGGAGCGAAAACACGAGAATCTACGCGAGAACGAAAGCCGAGTGTAGCAGCGGCTCCGTATACGCGCGTATACGCACGTATACGCGCGTATACGGAGTCTGCTTCAGTGTATCTCGGGCTTAAGATAAGGCTAATCAGAGAATACTGTATATGTATCAGAGTCAGAGAGTCTTTATTGTCATTTGCACCGCATGTGGTACATGAGATGAAAACGAGATTATGTACACGAGGTCCCAGTTACATCCAACAACAAATGAAAGAGAAAAACAGTAATAACATCTAGAACTAACTAAGAAAACATCAACTAGTAATAAACAGCAGCACGAACATGAGTTTGTATGAGCAGATGGTCACAGATGAACACAGATGAACACAGCAACAAGAAAACAGATCAGCATCAGCATGATGTGATATTTTGCAGTGTTTATTTTATTTTATTTTTATTTATTCATGAGTCTAACAGCCTCAGGGTAGAAGCTGTTCCTCAGTCTAGTGGTTCTACACTTGATGCTCCTCAACCTCCGTCCTGAGGGGAGTGGGGCAAAGAGTGAGTGTGCTGGGATGAGTGAGGTCTTTCATGATGCAGGTGGCTCTTTTCCTGCATCTGGAGGTGTAAATGTCTGTGATGGTGGGGAGACTGACTCCAACAGACTTCTGTGCAGCCTTCACCACTCTCTGCAGAGCTTTCCTCTCTTCAACTGTGCAGCCTCCATGCCACACGTTGATGCTGGAGCACAGGATGCTCTCCACTGCACACCTGTAGAAGGAGGTACTGGGCTGTAGAAGGAGGTATCAGCAGTAGTGTAGATATAAAAGTAGTGTAAATGTAAACAGTAGTAATAAATGTAAAACAGTAGTAATAAATGTAAACCGTATTAATAAATGTAAACAGTGAATGTAAACAGTAGTATGACTATAGGCAGTAATGTAATACAAACATTAGTGCAAATATGAGAAGTAGTGCAAACTGAATGAGCACATGACCGAGAGTTTAGTGAATAACCCGTTTGATGACACAGAGTCCAGTGTTAAAAACTTTGTGTTGAGTGGTAATGTGTGAGAAAGTTTTTTGTGTTAAGGCAGTTCAAATGGGAGGGGAGGCAGAGCAGGCAGAGTGTTTAGCATCCTGACTGCCTGATGAACAGAGCTGTCTCTCAGTCTGCTGGTTCGAGCCTGGAGACTCCTCAGTCTCCTCCCTGATGGCAGCAGTCTAAAGCGGCTGTGTAGTGGGTGTGTGGGATCACCTGCCATGCAGAGGGCTTTCCGAGTGAGGCGTTTGCTGTGTAAGTCCTGCAGTGAGGGCAAGGAGGTGCCGACGATCTTCTCAGCTGCTCTCACGATGCGCTGGAGGCTCTTGCGGCATGATGCAGTACATGCACCAAACCACACCGTGATGCAGCTGGTCAGGACACTTTCTATGGCACCCCTGTAGAAGGTGCACATGATGGGGGTTGAAGCTCCAGCCCTTTTCAGCTTGCGGAGAAAGTAGAGGCGCTGGTGAGCCTTCTTGGCCAGTGCTGCAGTGTTCCTGCTCCAGGACAGGTCCTTCGAGACGTGCACTCCCAGGAACTTGGTGCTGTCCACTCTCTCCACTGCGGTGCTGTTGATGGTCAGAGGGGCATGTTGTGCATCCCTCTTCCTGAAGTCCACGACAATCTCCTTTGTCTTCTCCACGTTGAGAGTGAGATTGTTGTGTCCGCACCACAAGGCCAAGCGGCTCACCTCGTTCCTGTAGTCCGTCTCATTGTTGTTGCTGATGAGACCTACCACTGTTGTGTCGTCCGCAAACTTGATGAAGTGGTTGGAGCTGTACGATGGTGTGCAGTCGTGTGTTAGCAGGGTGAATAGAAGGGGGCTCAGCACACATCCTTGTGGGGCCCCTGTGTTCAATGTGATGGTGCTAGATGTGTTACTCCCGATCCGTACTGTCTGTTGTCTCCCGGTCAGGAAGTCTAGCAGCCAGTTACACATTGAGTTGTTCAGCCCCAGACTGTCCCTTTTCCAATTAACAAGAATTTTATTAAGCAAGAAACGCTACAAAGTGATAATTTAGGCAGACATGAGATTGCACGTTCTTGGACAACATGCTAACCTAAATATACCATATTTCCTTTTCCAGTAGCTAAGACAAAAGCCCAGTTTGTGGAGAATGAGGGCATCGATCCCTCTACCTCTCGCATGCTAAGCGAGCGCTCTAGCATTTGAGCTAATTCCCCTGAAGAATCATACAAGAAATTATAAGGATATAATCCTAACTGTAGTGTGCTTTGAAAGTGTTCAAAATGGATATGAGCTTTGTTGCGGATTAACCTTACTTTCCGCTCGAGTTGGTTTTTAGTTTCTCTTTGGATCGAATGTTGGAATGAAAGACACGACAGAAAGGTACTTGAAATTCCAAACCCATTTTAATTATGATTAAGTTTAAAAGTCACAGAATACATTTGTTCTATTTCTAAAAGCCATTATATTTGATTAAAATATGTGGACAATGAGAGGAAAAGAGAGAGAAAGGGAGGAGGTAGGGAGAGAGGGGGAAGAAAGGAGCATTGAAAATGTGCATTTTCAAGGGAGACCCTGCATACGACCTTGATGGGCTGCTTTTCCCCGTGGCCGGCTTCTTGCGTTGACTGATGGAGCAGGAAACCTCATGGTTTTTATTCTTTTGTAGGGCATTGCCTGCCTTAACCAATAAGAGAAGTTTCTGCTTTAAAGACTGTTGTCCTCCTTTACTGCCAGAAAGCCCCTCAGGGGGGTTTCAGCTTACTCTGATCTTCGCAGGTTTGAGAGGGGGAAGGGCACTGACACATTGATGACTAAAACTACATATAATGCTGAGTATTTATAAACAAGACCATTAAGTGACCAATTAGTGTAACTGGACATTAAATTACATTAAAAAATCCTACACTACACACAGATCAGAACAGTTCTGATATTTTTCTGACTGAGCAAACATCCAGGGTAAGAAAGGAGGCTTTCAGTAGATTTCCCCACAACTATATATCTTCAAAGTCGTAAAACTGAAAAACAGGCACCAGGTCCCCCCGCGTGCCCCAAGCCTGCAGGACAGACACAAACTGAGCATTCCTTGAGAACCTCACCAGAGCAGATTTTACAAGAGAGAGAGACTGGTCATTTTAACACTGTTTGAAAACCCCTTTTGGAGAATAAAAACACGAAGACAAAGATATTTTTTATTTCATAACAAACCCCCTTTGGACCTCAATTCCTGAGGTCCATCTCAAAAGAAATAAAATCACACACCTAATAACGCAGCTAAACGCATATATACACAATATTCAATCAGTTTTTTCAAAATCCTCCAAGTTATAGTTTTTTAACAAAAGCAGTTGCCGCATCACTTCAGGATCTCTTTTCTCCAGAGTGGACGTGATAAGTCTAACCGTCAAAGACCTTAAACAAGGCACACAGCAGCACCCGCAAGTTATAAGTATGCCTAAGAAAATAGCCAATGATACCATTATAGATACAAACACCTGTTTCCAGGGACCGAAGATCTTTATCAGCCAATTGTCCAGTGGGTCGTCCAGACCCGAATGAATTTATTAATATGCAAATTGTAGAATATAAGGAAATATATGCAAACTATGAACGATAATAATAGTAAGCGCTTTAGGATATTGCAGAATTATAAACCTTAAGTTTCCCAAGTTCCTCCTCCAGCAGCAAGGCAGTTGTCTCCCTTGAACACACAAAAATAGAGAAAGAACACAAGATTTATATCACCATCACAGAAACATTAATATACTTTTTGAATGTGCCACACGTACTCAGGGGCATTCCCCTGGAACTGTTAACAGCTACTCAGGGCAGACCCCCGGGTTGCTCGGGAATGTCCTCCTATGTCCCCGAGTTTTCTTCGTGTAATGTGAGACTCTAATATGTAATGTTTTTATCTTTCTAGGTGTCTGTGCTATGTGTGGATATTCCAGCACCGAGTGGCCCCATAAAACAGAGTCCTTCTGGGCCCCGCACGCAACTATACTTGGCTACTTTCGTCTATCAAGGCACGAGAGTTCGAATGCGACCTCTTCTTGTCGTCCAGCCCAATCCTTTAGCTCCTTCCTGGTTCACGGGCTGGAGCACACTGAACCGTGTGGATCCCCTGGCATTGACACGCACTGCCTGCAATGCGCGCTCAGCGACCCCCACGGGTCCTTACTGACCAGGGCTGTCTGGTCTTGCCTCCCCTGGACTCCGTTGAGAAAACCCCCTCAGCTGGAGCATTTCCAGGAACCACCTATCATAAACAGAATGTGCCACAGCAAACAACACCCAATAAATTATAAATCATACTGTAAATACTGTACCTTTTCACTCGGCTTATAGCAGAAATTACACACATAAAAGTAACATAGCAAGCGGCGGCAGAGCATAATTCACAAAACATTGTACACCTGTGGTTCTATACACCGTCTTCCTGAGTCAATAAGTCACATGTCGTCTAGTCAAGTCAATTGCGTATAAATCTACAGAACCACCATATTCCTAAACACCCTCTGATCAGGTCCACTTCAGGTTTGAGTGGTTTGAGCCTGCAGGCCAGGAAACATTTCCAAGGGGCGTCCCCCACTAGAGATCTGCTTCACACACATTTCACAGAGGGAAAAAATGTTGTTAATTGCTCATATAAACCTTTAACATTGTTATTAATTGCTCATATAAACTTTTAAGACGCCTCATGCTGTATGAGTGACGATTTTGTTCATTCCAAATCTAAAACCTCTGTACAACTAATGACCTAACCTTTTCCTAAGTTATCTTCCTATTTAGGAATATGCTTGCACCAATTTCAACCTCCATGACATGATTAAGAAAATAAAATTAAAACGTTCAAGACCGATGCCGCCTTAATATCGACGCAAGTGAATTTTGTTTATAACGCCAATTTATCAGTTATCCTTATTATTCTTTGTATACTAAAATGTATTTACCATCTTTTAGTTAATTAGTTATTTCTAGGAACATTTTTCAACCTCTCTATTTTTAGAAACATCTGTCAACCGTCCACCTCTTAACCCCCTTTTGAAAGAAAACTCTACCTTGTTTCAATTACGCCAAAGTTATTTGGTTATTAAATTGGAAATTGTGTCTAAATTTACCATCCTTTAACCTGAATACTAGTGTCAGATGTTTCCTAAACCTCCGCCTATTGCCACCACTAATTTGGTTTTCACAACCATATAGCTAACTGTAATCTACAATATCATCTCATTTTCTTTAGAATTATAATCATTTACCAAAATGTACCCCTTGTATCACATCAGAATCCCAACATGCACTCCGCCAAGGATAACTGCAAAAACAAAAATATAAAAGTTAACTCGTTTTGGGGTCAGGAGCTAGGATCATTTCCCTTGCTTCCCTTAAGCTTCACCAGAGAGTTACAGGAACCAGAAGAAGCAAGTCGTCAGATCCACCTGAGCATAGTATAACTAAAAATCATGAAGCCTGCGCTGGCGGGCCCTAAATGTGCATATGTGTTTCATTTAAAAAATGTATCATAGCAACTGTAGTTTTGATCCCGGATACTAAGATCAATAACAGATCCTCACAGATCAATATGGGGTGCAGCCTTTGCTGGTATGGGTGACTTCAGGACAATTTGTTCCCTTGTCTGTTCGGAGAACGTGTTCAGATTTCTCTTGTTCCAGCCCCCAGTGAGACGTTCACTGGGTTCTGATTCTCGTCAGGACCCCCCAAATCCGGACCGTATATTCTGGCCATTTGTGTCTGATGACCATGTTTTGACAGTTCTTTGAGAAAGTCTTTGCCTCTGCTTGGCTGAAAGTTTTTGTGGACAGTCTTTTGTTCTTTGATGCACTGCCCTCCTTTTGGTGCCTTTATTGTTTTCAGTCGTTCTTTGCGTAAGCCCCTCGAAAGTTCTTTGAGCAGGGCTGCATATGAGTCCAGCCATGTTGTTGTTGTTCTCAGTGAAGTCACAGTGAGTCAGTTTCTGGACACACCTTCATATTAAATCTGATCCGATCTGATCAATAACCACAGTAGCTGAGATTCAAAAGTCAGATGCTGCATGTGTTTTGACAGAGGCCTATCTTAATGCATATTCACCATTATGTGTTCTGTAAAGCATGAGGTGGGATTCATAGACTCACTCTTGCCATTCCACCAACACTGTTCAATGAGGCTATTTAAAAAATTAAAAAATTAAAAAATCATTAACAGACCAAGATCAAATTAATTTTCTGTTAACAAGCTTTATTATAGATCCTTCGACAGAGGCATCTTTTAATCTGATCTGCACAACAGATCCAAAACATTAGTTTACCTAAAAGTGAAATAATCAATTTACCCTGAAACCAAAAAATACTGTAGCCTACTTTTATTTCAGAACATACAATGTACGGTCTTCCAAGACCCCCTTGCTAGTATACAGTCTATGATAATTAGCAAATTCCTTGAGCCTTCTAAGATCTGCCCTCCTAAGTTATTAATTTGAAATTGTTAAACTCAGTGGCTCATTTATTCAAAGTAAAAATATGGGCTAGTTCATTTTGGCCTGTTGTTCCAGGTATATAACTATTAGTCCAGGGGTGTCAAACTCATTTTGATCTGGGGGCCGCATACAGCTTAATCTGATCTCAAGGGGGCCAGACCAGAATACTCATTCCAAAAGTCCATTTTTTCTTTGTATTAGTGCAAAGAATTAGCTTGGCCCTCGCCTTCCTGCACAGCTCCGCTCAATTCTCATTTCCCTTCATTGCACAGTCTGGGACTTGTCCCATAGCCAACGATATCTCCGGTAGGTTTTGACCGGACCAATCAGAGAGCAGAAGGCGGAGTTTTGAACGACGTCGACTGACGTCGTCATTCAAAATGGCTGCCGCCACGAACGAATTTTCATCAAAACAAGGTAAAAAACTATTATTTCTCTGCTGAGAAAAAATATAGTTCATAGCTGACGTTATATCAGAAGTGTTCCTGAGCTTAACAGTTCCTAAATCAATTCACGAAATGGTCAAATCTGCTGGATATTAAATAGTTTCGGTTTGATATTTTCCAAACAGCCTCGGGTGCGCTACGAAAATAAATGATAAAAAATCGAATTTTATCTCAAATGTTTCATCTAGGCCAACAGTCAGTAAATTAAAGACATATAATTACACACTGGTGGCAGAAAAAATATCCACCGAGTGGTTTCTGAGCAATTTATCTGATAGCCTGGACCTCGCCAGGCTAAACTAACAAAACTCTGCCTCCTGTTCTCTGATTGGTCCATTCAAAAATCTCCAGGAGAAATCGTTGTCTATGGCAGAGATGCCAGACCCTAGTCCAAAGCGAAGTGAAGGACAAGGGTCTGGTTTAAACCAGGCTAGCAAAGAATAAATAAATTATAAAAATATTAACATTAAATTAATTGTCCTTTTACACTTTTACTCAGTTTAACATTTAAGTGCATTATACATTAAAAAAACTGATCAGTGATTGCACGTTTTAAAACATTTATTCAACAAACTGTTTTGTTAAATACCCTGATGCATGCTCAATAATCCAGGTAGAAAAATCTAAAAAAGCTAAATCTGGGCCTCTGGACAAAAAAAACAGTTTTGTTAAAACCCTTTCCTGCATGTTAAAAATGCATCAAAATTTAGAAATGAATGAATTTTAAATCCATTTTCCACATCTAGGAAGCAACTGTGAACCCATAAATTGAGCTTTGAGCGTAGCTGTTTTATTAATGTTTGTTAGTGAAAACTTGCTCACAGGTAGGTAGTCCCAAACATGGACATTTTTGCAGCCAGTGCTGTCAGTTTAGGATAGTAAGAGATACTTGTAAAATGTTTCCAAGCCCACAGAGGCAAATTTGTCCTTCAATTCTACATCACACTGCAAATAAATGATTTCAACATGTCAACAGCACATCAGAAGCTCTGATGGTGAGAGAAAAACTGCAAATTCTGTCTCGAGTTTGCCTTTGTGGCGGTGCTGACACGACTGTGGCTTCGTGCACTCGGCCCATCTTGTGTGCGTAATTTTAATCATGTGCCCTGTCAATAAAGATATATTCTATTCTTCTAAAGACCTGAAATCGTTTCTCAAACTCCCTCACAACCCTGAAATCTTGTTTTTGTACTGTTTCACATCAGGAGGAACGCTTGCTGCGCACATGAAGACAGGGAAAATGAGCAGAGCCTCCGCTTGCTATCTGCTGCACTAAAACACAGCGCCTCTATCGCGGACAACATAGGAACTGCAGATTTTTAAGAAAATAGCGTTTTTTTTATTTTTATTTTTTTATTTTTTTAATAATTCAGATTCATTTGCGGGCCGACTAAAACCCCCTGGCGGGCTGGATACTGCCCGCGGGCCGGGTCTTTGACACCCCTTAGTCGATTTTTAAAGTCCAATTCTCCACTTATTATAAATTGAGATTCAATTTATGTCCTCAATAGATTAAAATTAAAGGTGTATTTATTTAAGACCTGATTGTGAGGGCTGCTCCCTCTATAGCACTTTGAGATTTTCATTAATGAAAAGTGCGTTATAAATTGAATTCATTACTATTATTATCATTATTTATTATTCTTCATACCCCAATCTGTCCTCTTCTTTTATTCATCTGACTCCAAACAGTTATTAAAATCTGTACCTGCATCCTTTTACTTTCATTAAATGTTTCAGAACGAATAACCCAAGTGGATGACTAAATTAAATTACAAATAAAAGTGACTCCGATCTGTTTTGGTTTCTCTAGAAATTATTATGCTCCTGTCTGCAGTACCTTTTTTCGTCCATCAGGGGTCTCCATTATACTCCGGCTCAGTGTTGCCAGCTGTACAATAATTATCATATTTGTACGATAATTTTGCCCTCTGTACGATGTATGATCAATAATTCTGAAAAAGGCCAAAAATACAATAATTTGGCCATTCTGTGAACGTGTAGTTGTGATCGGTTTCCATCCGCCTGTCGCAACTGTCTGTCGGAGTTTCTTGTGAACCCTGAAGGTGTCTTGAAATTCCAGTTAATCGTGCTTTTCTAAATGTGACAGAAGACTTTTTGTAGAGCTCATTATTTGCCACCAGACAATAATGCGTATTAATGTCTATGGTTCCCCCCAGTACTGACACCACAAAGCTGTGAGTGCCTGTTAAACGCTACAGTATTCAACAATAGAGTGACTATAGAGCATACTTATTTTGTTTATGATGGGTGTACGATAATCCTACATTTCTCACCTGGCAACCCTGCTCAGGCTATACACGAAACGACTGTGTCTTTTGCGTCCCCATAGTTGCCAAGTCCGCTTATTTCAAGCGGCATTGGGCTTGTTTTCCCTGGAGTCGCTTTCAAATTTGATCAGCCGCTTGTGGCGGGTTTTTTCTTTCTTCTCGCGGACATTGAGTCGCTTATTTGTGCTTGTTTTGAAGGAGCTGATCGCTTCTTTCGGTCTAGAGATCTGGCAACCCTGCCTTCCGGTCAACGCTCACAAGACGTGTACATTCACTGGAACTATTCACAAAAGTACGTCTTCCAAATTGGTAATCCACTTTCTCTGCTTCTTATATTGGGAAATACAAGTATGATGCGTTCGGTTCTACATCCTCACGGCCTATACACAAATTATAAGGACGACGACGTCTCGTGAACCACGTCGAACCTAATGGCTCGTTAGCTTTGCTGTTAGCTGCTAAATTCGTCTACAAAAACTAAATTTGGATTATTTACAGTCGATATTGTTTCTCGACACGACGCGCCACTCTGTAGGTTTGTTAAGCGAATCCGATGTGAGCTGTCTACCGTTACAAAGTTATAAAATGTCCGCTGTTGGACAGCCTATGCTATGCTAACGGAAGGTCCCACTGCAATTTTCAAATTTCCCGTTTGTTTAAGTGTTATATCCTAAAATTATTGAGATAGAATGTCATAATCCTTTTTGATCAATCCTTCCAACCGTGAAGGTTCATTCGGCGCTAATCAATTTGTCTCGAACTATCCGCAAATATTTTATTTGTTTATTCAAAAAACTGTTACCCGTCCTGAGGCCTTCTAGCCTGGTTAAAACCAGACCCTCGTTCAAAGCTGAGCTGAAGTTCTATTTTTCATTTCACCCACATTCACGCTATGGAAAATTATCTAATCCTGTTATAATTGGAGAAGTGTAAACTGTTTTGATGTAATGTTTATTCTGTGTTTCAGGGCGCCAGCCCCACTGCTGAGGAAGTGAAGACTACGTTTGTTACTCCATTTAACTGCTGTATCTAAATAAACTTTGTTCTAATCTCGGCGCCTCAATGTTTGTTTCATATTTAATCCTCAGATAGCTTGTGAAAAGTTTAAGAAGAAAAAACAATCCATAAATATGTCATACAGGCTAAAAATACAGTAATCATTATTTTCCTCCCTCTGTTTTTGAATTCTTTAAAGTCCATGACTCACCATGTTTTCAAATTGCATCGCCATTATTTATTTGTTTATTTAAAAATAATACAGGAGCGTTTATTTATATTGTAGAGAAATAACGCTAAATGTGTTATTTCATGATTTATAGCAGATTTTTAGCAAAAGCTCCGGGAAGATCTGCCCCTCTCTTTTTTCTCTCCCCGTGGGTCGGGAGTTCAGAAAGGTAGCCGCGCAGCGGAGCTCTGAGCGCGCGTGCTCCCCGTGCTCCACGCAACAAGGCTGGACAGAACCGAGCCCTGAGTCAACGAAAAGAACTTCAAAGGTAACAGCAGAACGGGGAGCCAGGGAGAAGACGAGAGAAGCCGCGTGGCTCTTGCTCCTCTCTGGGCAGAAGCTGAGAGGCTTTGAGAGCAGCGAGCAACAGTCCGCAGCGGTGTTATATCTTATTAAAACGTCTATAAAATAAATAAAAAATAAAAACAGAGCACTGGTCCAGTTGTACACACAAATGCACCAAGAAATATGCAGTTTTAACTCCCATTTTTTTTTAAACCCTCGCCTGGCCCAAATGCAAAAATGAAAATAGACGAAATATTCTACTACAGTAATAGTTTATCATATTATTTTATCCTTTATTTTGTTCTTTATTTTAAAATTATCTCTTACTTATTTTATTTGTTTGTGGGTTTGATTTTTCAATACTTTATTCCTAGTGTATTATAACGTATTTTACACACGGTAATATACAATACACCACCTCACCAGATCCCACCTCTACTTAATCATAAATCAAATTATAAGTAGATTTAATTGACACTGTTTTATAGTTAGCCACAAAACCTAACGAGATACAGTAACTCAGTCTAGGGTTACAGGAGTGAGGCGAATATATATTCTAAAACCCCACTCCCCCTCAGCCAGGTGGGCCCGTCGGACCACTGGATGCGCGACCACTGCGTGTTTTTACTCTGGATTCTGGAGTCTTGCCTAGAAACTTATAATTCTACTTTTAATTTTAACGTTCCTTTTTTTCACACGTATTAACCCTGAAGTCCAAACACACTGAGTAAAATTTGCCTATAAATGTCCAATTTCAGATTTTTTGTTGAAACAGGCAATCTGTTTACCTCTTATTGTTGCGTAGACCGGTCTGTTGTCAGAATGTTGGACTCTCTTCCACCCCTTCATCGTCCTTGTAGAAACATCTCGGTGGAACCTCCATTTTGTTGCGGATTAACCTTACTTTCCGCTCGAGTTGGTTTTTAGTTTCTCTTTGGATCGAATGTTGGAGTGAAAGACACGACAGAAAGGTACCGTATTTTCCGGTGTATA
>JBBPBX010040511.1:0-10457 GCA_038048925.1 Garcialebias charrua
ATATATACAGTATACAGTACATATATAACTATCAACATCAAAGAAAAGGTTGAACCACATTTAATGAGGTTAAAGGTGATATTATCTCTGTGGGCAAACATGGCTTACAGAGCTTTGTCTTGCTTACATACAGTATTAGTTTACTTACTTTATCTACTTTATCTATTAAAAGAGAAAATAGTTTTGTAGACTAATGACTATTTAAAAAGACATGTAACTAATATTGAAGTAGCTAATATAGTGTATACCTACCCTCAGGACACTGCTTTACAGGAATTATAACAGACTAGAGAGCAACGATGCAAGTATTTACAACTTGGTGTTTGTTTTTTAAATTAACTTGTCATTATTATTTTTTTCATTTGGGTTTCTTTGAAAATGCAGGAGAAGCAGCAAATTAAAAACCAGAAGTGCTTTCATTCTTATACATTGGCACCCTTAACTTGATTTAGTCTTCATTGCGTGGATGCATGTGCACGTGCATAAGTTTCCTTGTACGTACAAGTCGTAAATCTTGGAAACCTGCATGGCACAAACCTTTGTATGAAATTCTTCTGTTAATCACGTTCCCTGTCAAACTGCAATGTTTCATTGGCTCCTCAGTGCTGGCATGTGAAACATAAACGCAAAGAGGACTCAGAAAATGGCATAACAATCATAAACCTATATAAGGTTCAAGTAATCAATCGTCTGCAGTCCCCAGCTGGCCGTCTGGATCTCTGCCATCTGCTTTGAATTCCTCCATGTTTTTCTTTAATGTCATTCAAATAATCTTTTTCAGTAAAATTAACTCATTTCTTCCATTCCTTATTTTATCACCATATTCCTCAGTCTTGTCCGTCCCTTCTTACTTTGATTTTCTCCTCAGTTTCCGTCCCTCTACGAATCACTCTTTTGCTCAGTGTATTCATCCGATGTCTCCCACAGAGAGAGATTGATGCTCTCATTCATCTTCCACTGTAGCTAGGCCTTGAACTCTCCTCACTCTCCATAGATGAAACAGTGAGTGCTGGCTGCTTTAGTTCTCCTTTGAAATACTTTTTTAATTCCTTGAACCAAGGAAAAAAGAAAGAATTCACCTGCTACATACACTTTTTAATGGCCCACATACAGTATAATAGAAAAAAGGTTTATAACAGGGAGGAATGCACTACTATAAAAATACACACCCTCACATCCAGTTCCTACTGTATGAGGTGACTTGAAAAAGTCACTGCACAGCATGAGGAAACAGGATTTTTCTCCTTTACATCTTGTTGCATTACAACCACTAACTTCAAAACATTTTACTTGGACTTTATCTGATAGATTAATACAGTGTAGTGAAAAGGAAAGAAAATTATACAGTAAATGTTTTCACTTGTTTTTCAAGGAAAACTGAAAAAAAATTATTCTGTCTTTTTGCTCTGACAGCTCAAATGAAACTGAAGTGCAATGAACTGCCTTCAGAAGCTAACTAAAAAGTAAACAGAGTCCACCATGAATAAATGGTCAAACAGCATCAAGAAGACCAAGGAACACACCAGACAGGTCAGGGACAAAGTTGTTGAGGGGTTAGGTTATAAAACAACATCTCAAGCTTTGAACATCTCACAGTATAATCCATCATCTGAGAAAGGAGTGCATTAACATGCGAAGCAGCAAAGAAGCCCCATGGTGACTCTGGAGGAGCTGCAAATATCCACAGCTCAGGTGGGACAACCTGTCCACAGGAGGACTGTTAATCCTGCAGTCCACACATCTGTGGTTTCTGGCAGAGTGGCCACAAGAAAACTGAGAGGTTCTGTTTGCAGTTTATTACAAACCAGAAGCAGCTCTGCTCAGATGCCTACAGAGCCCTCCCCCTCCCCCACATTGGTGCTTCTGACCATATCTGTGTTATGCTAAAGCCAGCATACAGGCCGCTGGTGAAAGTCACAAAACCAGTCCGCAAGCAGATACGAGTGTGGCCAGAGGGGTCTTCAGAGGCACTCCAGGACTGTTTTGACACCACAGATTGGGGTATGTTCAAAGAAGCTGCTACCACAAACAACAACACATGTCTCCAGGAGTACTCAGACACTGTATGTTCATACATCGCCAAGTGCATTGATGATGTTACCAACCTCAAAACCATCACTGTTCGGGCTAATCAGAAGCCATGGCTGACAGCTGAGGTTCACAGACTCCTGAAAGCCAGGAATGCTGCCTTCAAAGCGAGAGATCAGGTGGGCCTGAAGGCAGCCAAAAAGAACCTGGATCTGGGCATCAGAGAGGCCAAGGAGCAGTATTCCAGGAAAATAGCTCACCGTTTCAAGGACAGCAAGGATACACGCAGTCTGTGGCAGGGAATACAGACCATCACAGACTACAACCCCCCCCCCCAGACCTGTGACAGCTCAACCTCTACGCTGAATGAACTGAATGAGTTCTTTGCTCGGTTTGAGGCAAGTAACAGCACACCTGCACATAAACTCCCCCCCTCTCCTGATGGCCAGGTGCTGGCGCTGTCCTCAGACAGCGTAAGGCGATCATTCATCAAGATTAACGCCCGGAAGGCCTCTGGTCCTGACAACATACCTGGTCGTGTGCTGAAGGACTGTGCAGGGGAACTCGCAGCGGTCTTCACGGACATCTTTAACATCTCACTGAGCCAGGCCATCGTCCCCACCTGTTTCAAAGCCACCACCATCATCCCTGTCCCAAAGAAGGCAACGCCCGCATGCCTCAATGACTATCGCCCAGTAGCACTCACCCCCATCCTGATGAAGTGCTTTGAACGGCTAGTCATGAAAAGCATCACATCTGTCCTCCCTGCCTCCCTGGATCCCTTCCAATTTGCATACCGACCTAATCGCTCAACCGACGATGCCATCTCCTCTGCCCTCCACACAGCTCTCACACATCTGGACACGAAGGACTCTTATGTTAGAATGCTGTTCATCGACTTCAGCTCGGCATTCAACACCATCATCCCCCAACAGCTCATCCATAAACTGGACAGTCTGGGGCTGAACACCTCAATGTGTAACTGGCTGCTAGACTTCCTGACCGGGAGACCACAGACAGTACGGATCGGGAGTAACACATCTAGCACCATCACATTGAACACAGGGGCCCCACAAGGATGTGTGCTGAGCCCCCTTCTATTCACCCTGCTAACACACGACTGCACACCATCGTACAGCTCCAACCACTTCATCAAGTTTGCGGACGACACAACAGTGGTAGGTCTCATCAGCAACAACGATGAGACGGACTACAGGAACGAGGTGAGCCGCTTGGCCTTGTGGTGCGGACACAACAATCTCACTCTCAACGTGGAGAAGACAAAGGAGATTGTCGTGGACTTCAGGAAGAGGGATGCACAACATGCCCCTCTGACCATCAACAGCACCGCAGTGGAGAGAGTGGACAGCACCAAGTTCCTGGGAGTGCACGTCTCAAAGGACCTGTCCTGGAGCAGGAACACTGCAGCACTGGCGAAGAAGGCTCACCAGCGCCTCTACTTTCTCCGCAAGCTGAAAAGGGCTGGAGCTTCAACCTCCATCATGTGCACCTTCTACAGAGGTGCCATAGAAAGTGTCCTGACCAGCTGCATCACTGTGTGGTTTGGTGCATGCACTGCATCCTGCCGCAAGAGCCTCCAGCGCATCGTGAAAGCAGCTGAGAAGATCGTCGGCACCTCCTTGCCCTCACTGCAGGACTTACACAGCAAACGCCTCACTCGGAAAGCCCACTGCATGGCAGGTGATCCCACACACCCACTACACAGCCGCTTTAGACTGCTGCCATCAGGGAGGAGACTGAGGAGTCTCCAGGCTCGTACCAGCAGACTGAGAGACAGCTCTGTTCATCAGGCAGTCAGAATGCTAAACACTCTGCCTGCTCTGCCTCCCCTCCCATTTGAACTGCCTTAACACAAAAAACTTTCTCACACATTACCACTCAACACAAAGATTTTAACACTGGACTCTGTGTCATCAAACGGTTTATTCACTAAACTCTCGGTCATGTACTCATTCAGTTTGCACTACTTCTCATATTTGCACTAATGTTTGTATTACATTACTGCCTATAGTCATACTGCTGTTTACATTCACTGTTTACATTTATTAATACTGTTTACATTTATTACTACTGCTTTACATTTATTACTACTGTTTACATTTACACTACTTTTATCTACACTACTGCAGATACATATACAGCATTCTCTGACTAGCCTTATCTAAGGATGCCAAATGTGCCTTATGTGCCTTACTTCATATGCCACTTTGCCTCTATACCAACATCAACTACCTCATACATATACTGTGTACATTAACTTATATGCTGCTGTGCCACTCTTTGCAAATGTCAACGCTAGAAACTTCAGTTTATTTTATAGATATACGTTTTATACTTTTTATACTACTATGCAAAAACTCAGGACAGTATTACACTTTTATTATTTCATTTTATGCTTATGTTCATTGGGTGTTTGGTGTTTTAGGGGTGTTTGGTGTTTCAGTGTTGGTGTAAATTTTCATACTTTTATACTATTATGAAAAAAACTCAGGACAGTGTTACACTTTTTTTAACTATTTTATGCTTATGTTTATTAAATGTTTTAGTGTTTAGTGTTTAGATGGTTACTTTTGAGAGAAACGCAATTTCGGTCCTGTGTATGTCCTGTACATATTGCAGTTCTGACAATAAATTTGACTTTGACTTTGACTTTGATAAGAGCAAAATGAAAGTTACGTAAGTAACTACGGTTCTATGAATCCCGGATGATCACCAGAGGGTGGTGCTGAAAGCACTGAATGTTCCCTTCACGCATGCGCTGTTTGAGTAATTTATATCAACAACATCACACGTGACACGGATGAGCAGTCAAGTGGCTATATGGCCTAGTGCCAGCCGTCGTTCTGTTCCTATAGAATCTTCCCACGTAATCAAGGATTCTGAGTGACAGAGAAGCTCTGGAAGTCATCCGGGATTCATAGAACTGTAGTTACATATGTAACTTTCATTCTATTTCACCACTACTGAGCACCAGAGGGCGGTGCTGAAAGTACTGGATAACTAATATCAACGATGTCACAAGGAATCCTGAGTACATACCTCACTGAGAAGGCCCAGAGGACCCTTGCAGAAGAACCTGGCCCAGGGGATGAGGGGTGACCATGTTAACTCTGTAGAATCTGGTGAACGTGCTTGGGAAAGCCCATCATGCGGCAGCACATATTGCTTACAATGGAACCCCTCTCATGGCAGCCCAGGAAGCGGAGACGCTCCAGGTAGAGTGTGCCTTCATGCCGACTGGCAGGGGACGGTTTCATGCTGCGTAGGCATGGAAGATGACATCCACGATCCAGTGGTAGTGGTGCTGCTTGGAAAGAGAATAGCCCAGTCTAGGGCCCCCGTAACACACAAACAGCTGGTCTGAGTATCGTATAGCGGCAGTAGCTGCATCGTATTTCTCCAGTGCTCTCACCGGGCACAATAATCCAGACCCTTCGATAGGCATAGGCTGAAAATGTGCCAACCTTAACAGATGGTTACGGTGAGAGTGAGATAAGACCTTTGGTACATAAGCAATGTTCGGCCACAAGGTAACATCAGAGCCCCACCTGAGACATGAGGGGCTGACTGAAAGAGCATGCAACTCGCCGACCCTCTTTGCTGAGGCAATAGCCAGCAGAAAAGCCATCTTACATGAAAGCCACTTGAGGTCCGCCTGGGTCAAAGGCTCGAACGGAGGGTGGCACAGAGCACGAAGAACCAAGGGCAGGTCCCAACTTGGTACTTGTGTAGCTGTTGGTGGGTGTAACCTACGGGCATCACATAGAAAGAGAGAGACTAGATTATGGCTTCCTGTACAGCCATTGATGCCATTATGATTAGATGTTATTGCCGCTACGTAGCCCTTGAACGTCAAAGGAGAGCGACCCTTACCAAGGAGAGAATGGAGAAATTCCAGATTGGTGGGTACTACACAGGAGACGAGGTTATCATTGTGATCAGAACACCATTGGGAAAACAGACGTCACCTGTTTTCGTACTACTGATGAGTAGAAGGTGCCCTGGTGCCCAAGATGGTGCATCCGATGGGGCTCGAAACTCCAATCAGCTGCTGTCCTGGCCTTGTAGCGACCTCACCCACAGCTTAAGACGTTGAGGATTAGGGGTGCCATAACAACACCGCTGAGACAGCAAGTCCCTCCTGGTCAGAAGATGCCATGGGACCTCCTGACATAAACTCTGTAGTAGTAGGAACCATGGTCATGCTGGCAAATATGGGGCCACCAGTAGCATTTTGTGGCCCTCCTCTAGGACTCTGTGAAGGGTTGGCCAGATCAGAGAAAGGGATGGAAAGGCATATAAAAGGACCTTTGGCCAAGGATGAGCCAGGGGACACTGGGTTGACTCCTCTGTCGCAAACAGGTCTACCTCTGCTTGACCAAAATGGTCCCAGTTCATCTGCACTATGTGCTGTGGAGGGACCACTCTCCCGCAGCAGACCTTTAGCGGGAGAAAAAATATGTGATCTGATTCTGTCGCCCTGGTAAGTATGTCACCTACAGGGTGGACAGACAAGGGGAGGCCCATTCCAGGAGCACCCTGGACATTCTGAGAAGTTGTGCTGACTTGGTACCCCCTTGGTTGTTGCCCAGACAACAGAGGTGCTGTCTGACATGCCTCCCTTCCAGGTGGGGCAGGAAGTGCCTGAGTGCCAAATGCATTGTATGTAGCTCCAGCACATTTATATGTCTGGAGCAGTCCCTTTGACCCCAGCGGCCCTGAACCGCTCTGTGTTACCACATAGCACCCCATCCTGTGGAGCTGGCATCTGTTCTGACCACTTCCCTGCAACACACTACCACCTTCATGGGGACACCCCTGGACAAATAATCTTCATCCCTCCATGGAGTCAGGGCATGACGACATGGCCATGTCACTCACTGCGAGTTTGCAAAGCATGTGTAGCCTGGCATACAGGTGAAAACTGTTGAGCCACCTCTGCAAAGGGTGAAGAGACAGGGTACCACCCAAGGGACTGAGGTCAGTTTGCCTAGTAGTCATAATGGTGTGGTCACACCGAGCAGCGTTTTTACCTCCGAAAACGCTCCTCACGCACGGAAGTGGACGCGCTACCCAGTGTTGTCCAAACTGTAGTGTTGCGGCGGCTTCGTTGCTGTGGCGACGGGGTGTGGGAGGAGCTTACCGGTATACAGAGTGCACTCCGCCAGGCGAGGAGCCTTTTATTTCCGTCTCTGTCGAGCAGACTTGACTGGTCGTGAAGGAATTGTCGCGAACACACAGCTACAATGAGTTTCTCTTCCATAGTCCACGAGCTCGCGAGTCTTTTCTTTTTTTTTTCCGACAAACAATACGTCACATAGTGCGCGCGCACCCTCGTTTCCGCGTCACATAGGGACTCTCCCACTGCCCCCTCTCTTCTGCCCCCCGACTCTCCCTGATTGGTTGACACACCAACCAATCAGGTGGAGTTGAGCGGCGTTTGAAAGTTTGAACCGCGAAATCTTCAACATGTTGAATGCTCGGTTTGGAGGTGGAAGCCGGTTCACGTGCACGAAAAAACGCTACTCAGCACGCTCAACACGCACGCGACCTGACGCCAGACGCCAGGAGGTGCCTAAGTGCGTCCACCATTGACTTTACATGGAGGCTGGAAGCTTTGGAGGTAAAAACGCTGCTCGGTGTAACCACACCATAAGAAAGCAACGTAGGGGAGCTGCCTGCCCAGCCTGAATCGACT
This sequence comes from Garcialebias charrua, assembly GCA_038048925.1. NCBI lineage: Eukaryota > Metazoa > Chordata > Actinopteri > Cyprinodontiformes > Rivulidae > Garcialebias > Garcialebias charrua. The sequence goes on from JBBPBX010040511.1 coordinate 7,748, forward strand.
GATCAAATGGAGTACGTCGCCCAGTTTCCGAACGGATGGGCGAGCTGTCATAGAGGGTGAATGCAGAACCACTCCAGGAAAGGTGATTGATTGTGAAGGAATCAGGCAGCCCTTCTCCATATTGACATTGAGGCCCAACTGGGACACGTGAGCAAGCAGGCGATTTGTGTTGCGAATGGCACAAGCCCAAGACCAGGTGCACGGAGGGATCTATGACATGGCTCAGTCAATGTTGATGACACCAACCAGACCTGTCGGCAAGTTTGGACCAAGAAAGACATCACACTTCCAATCGTCTAAGTACAGCAGAACCTTCACTCCATAGGCCTGCAGGGGAAAGAGGGCTGCCTTCATACACCAAGTGAACACCCTCAGGGAAAGATGGGAGTACCCAAAACTGCCAGTGGTGACCCGATAGGCAAACCTGCGAAAGGAGCGATGTTCTGCCTCAATAGGCACATGAAAAGCATCCTTCAGGTCTACAGATGTGAACCATTTTCCTCTTGTGACTGCTTGAAGGACCTCTGCTGTCATGAACATGTAGAACGGCAGTACACTTAGATACTGGTTGAGTCCCCTCTGATCCAAAAGTGGATCAAAACTGCCTGTCCTCTTTTGCACAAGGAAGTAAGTTGAGTAATAGCCTCTGGGTTGTCACAGAAGATTCACTGTCTCAATTGCACCCTTGGCCAAGAGGGTGGAAAGCTCCTGGTCTAATATTTGGGCTTTCACCGGGTCTGTTATTACAGTCATCTTGACCCGGAGTGAGATGTGAGGTCGCTGTCGGAACTGTAGCCGGTAACCATGGGTCAGAGTGGCAACCACCTATATGTCCATGGAGTGAGCAGCCAAGTAACTGAGCTGCCGGTGGGATAAATATCTGACGGTTGGCCTGGTGGCATCACTGTCTCTCTAGGGACCATGGGGAGATGGTGACTAGAGTCCCTGGTCTGAACCTGTCCAGCTGGTTGGTGGACCGGCTCATGAAAGGTCTTGCTGGGTCTTTGCTGAACCGCACGAGGGAAACAACCCTGAGGCGGTGGCCAAATTCTGGGGACAGCTGACAGGTGCCTTGGATTCTGAGGAGGTGGAAGGGGCATCACCCTGCTAAGGATCAAAAACTGCTGTCTTGTCTGTCACGCCTGGACGATCTGTTCGAGCGCTTCTAAGGTAGCTGGACCGAACAACTCCCCCAGCACCACGGGAGATCATGGAGAGATCTACGACATGGCTCAGTCATTTTTGATGGCGCCAACCAGACCTGTCGGCGAGCTTGGACCAAGAAGGACATCACGCTCCCAAGTTCTCTCATCATCAGCGCAAAGGCCTGACGCGTTGTATCGCTAAAGCCCATTGCTGATGTAGCACCACTGATGCCCTGAAGGGATGCAAAGAGGGCAAACATGAGGTGTGCCAAGGAATTTCCGAGGCGGCCAGCACGCGCTCCGGCATGATAAGCTCTGCAGAAAAATTTATTTGTGATGCGACACTGAACTTGTGGACATGGAACATCACTGTGCAGGGCTGCCTCTGGTGATACGATCAGCGAGGCAACAGCAGGTTTGATTGACGGCATGCGATTCAGGCCTACCGCAGCCAGCTCATGCATAGCCGCCAATACTCGGGCATCTTTTGTTGCCCAGGCTCTTGGTTCCCGCCAGTAACCATGCAACTTCTTCAGATACTCCTCCAATGGAGGGACAGAAAAGGAGGGAGGGGCCTGTCCACACCTGACGAAGGCACTTCTCGGGGTGGACCTCTCTGGTTGCGGAACGTCCAGCTGCAGATGTGTCAGGGCCATACGCATGACATCCTGCATAGAGCCTTCACCTGACCTACTAGTTTCGCTCTGAGACAAAGAAAAAGAGCCACTCACTGAGATTAGAGATGACTGTTCCTCCTCCTCTCCTAGAAAATGAGAGACAGAGGCCACCAAGGATAACACATCTTCCTCCACAGCCAGCTCAGGCATGGGTGGGGAGGATAGTCCTTTCACTGCCACTGGCTCAGCCAGAAGTTGGCATGCCTGAAAAAGGAGCCTCATTTCCGCTAGTTCTGCAGACAGCAGTTCCACTCTTGTGGAAAGACCCTGATCAGACTTGGCTCGCCTCTTTCTAGGAGGGGTCACAGCGACTGCGGCCTCAGTCCGGCGCGTCGAGCACCTGGGTGGAGCCTCCTGCCCAGAAGGCGGGAGGTCACTGTTGAGCTCGGGACCAAACTGGGCCAGCTGAGCCACTCGTACCTCCACCAGATGTTCATGACCGTCATCCGCCTGGAGCACGGCCCCACAATCTGCACAGCAGTGAGAGCTGTCCATGCTCCCTACTGTAGGCAGTTTATACGAGTGAAAACTGTGACTCAGCTGAGGGGCTGGCACCACCAAGCTACACCCCAGGCATAAGATGAAGGATAAGCCGAAATTGTGAGAGGGTGCGCAAACACTAGTCTTCACCAACAGAAAACAAGGTTGGCGAAAAGTGAATTGGGAGCGGGTGCGCGAATGCTAGCCTTCACCAATAGAGGTGAATTGGGAGAGGGTGTGCGAATGCTAGCCTTCACCAACAGAAATGAATTGGGAGAGGGTGTGTGAACACTAGCCCTCACCAATAGTTGGGAGATGATCTGTAAATGCTAACCTTCACCGATAGAAGAGAATTGGGAGAGGGTGCGTGAACGCTAGCATTCACAAATAGAAAACAAGGCCAAAGTC
>JBBPBX010040511.1:10472-23821 GCA_038048925.1 Garcialebias charrua
ATATATATATATACATATATATATACATATATATATATATATATATATATATATATATATATATATATATATATATATATATATATATATATATATATATATATATATATATTAATGCTGGGAAAGTTAAAGCGTTAACTCATGAGATTAATGTAAAATGATTAATCAGTTAATATTATAAAAATGAAGATTAATCTCGCTTTCAGTCTAGTGGGGGCAGTAATGCGCTTAAAGTCGTTTGCCAACCGCCAGCAGAAGAAGAGAGCAGCTCGCCTCCCGTGCAACTGAGGTTACAATAAATGTGACTGTAAATATGTTACACAAGTGGACTTTAGGTTCATTTGAAATGCAGAAAAAAAGTTTAGCGCTGTCATCTGAAAATGTTAACAAGTTAGTCTGCCTAAGTGACTGGTTGAAGGTTGAGTACGTTACGATAAATGTGACTGTAAATATGTTACACAAGTGGACTTTAGGTTCAATTGAAATGCAGAAAAAATGTTTTTCTATATATGTATATTGTGGGCTTACTCTATTGTTTACATGTTATAAATTGTTTAATTATGAGGAAACTTTTAGAAGTACTAGCATTTTTGATGAGGAGTGAATTTGTTTTGGCTTTAAAACAATAAATCAATCAATTTAATTAATCATTATTAATGTATGCAAACAAAACGAAACCTCGCCAGATGAATGCGCACACTATAGAGCTGAACAGGGTTTGTGTGTGTGCGTGTGTGTTTGCAGTGTATCATAGGGCACCTCCACCTGCACATTTGATACTTCAGATACCTTCAATGTGCAGCAAAGTTCGTTTCACACATTTACATATGCTTTAAGAAAACACACACACACTGACGTTCACACACTGTGTCATCGTCGCAAAGACACGAGGAGAAACTTAATTAAATCAAACAGAGTCAGCAATGCTGGCAGCATCCTGATGGAGTAAGGGCACACTCATAGTAAACTGTTTTAGTATGTGATGATATGAAGAGCCTCTGTGCATTTTTGACAACCAAAGTACAGTCTTAATAGATAACTTTTAACATATGCTGAGTAGCCATGATCAATTTAACATAATTATTTAAAGAACAAAGAGAGCTTAATGGAAAAAAGGCAAAGCATATTGGGTGCTTCACTTAAGGTAAATCGTTTTTTTTTAAGTGTCAGTATATATATTCATCAAATCAAAAGTCGAGCAATGATGTTCTGTAGATAGTTTTGAATAATGATTAAAAAACAAACTAACAAAAAAAAAAAAAGCCAGAAGAGGCATAGAGAAAGATCGCTCAGTCACAGTGCCACTAGCCAGGGGCTAACCCTTACTGTGCAAATTAACCTTGAGAGTCTGCATTGCAGGGAATGAGTGAGAGAGTGAATGAAGGGCAGGCAGAGAGTGGGAAATACTGTACTGTAAGAAGGGTATCACAGGGACAGAGGGCAAAGAGAAACATAAAAAAGACGATGATGTGAGTAGAAAAGAGGAGAGATAATGAACAGAAGGGACAAGGAAGTATAAGGTCTCTCGTAAATGAGTCCTCGAGGCTCAATGGGATTAACCTGCCTAAATAAAGGTTGAATGAATGAAAATAAAAGAGAAGTCAGAGCTGAGGTGAGTCAATAACAGATGAGGTGCAAGTGAAGACTCCGTGACAAACAGATGTCAACCTGTGCTTGTGAGGAGAAAGAGAGTCATGGCCAGTGAAGAAGAAACTATACTCTCAAAAACTGTATTACTTTAAAATTTTCAGAAAGAAAGACTTAAGCCTATATGGACACAGAGTGTCAGCCTCATGGACAGAAACTGGAAGCCCACAAGTAAACCTGCAGTCTGGGAGCAAAATGACATGGAACAATAAGATCTGTAAAATAAGCTGGAGCTAAGTTGTTGAGAGCTTTGTAGGTTAATAGTAAGATTTTGAATTCAGTTCTGAATTTGACAGAGATCCATTGGCGAGACGCTAAAACTGGAGAGACATGATCTCTCCCACTAACACCAGTTAAAGACCGTGTAAAGTGAATTTCAACATTTTCTTCAATAAACATTATAAATGTCGTAATTGTAATCTTGTAAATGAGTAAAAAGTCTCAAAATTGTAGCTCAATTAATTTTGGAGTTATAGATCAAACTGTGTATAAACACATTTCTCTTTCAGGATTTTTTAGGCGTGGTTTAAATGTGACCGCGTTTCGTCACGCGGTCACAAGCCCCACCCCCTGCAGCTCAGCCGTTATAAATGCGTTCTTCGGTGGAGCCGTTCACTCGCTACCGACCGTCTCCCTCCAGTACTGGCGTGCTGCTGGAGCGACCACATGCCACCTGCACCTCCGCGCACCTCCGCCCCCCCCCCCCCCGCGCGCGTGTGTGTGTGTGGCGATCAGACCCCGCATGCATGTGACCGGGTCGCGCGCGCGCGCGTGTGTGTGTGTGTGGCGATCAGACCCCGCATGCGATGTGACCGGGTCGCGCGCGCGCCCGCGTGTGTGTGTGTGGCGATCAGACCCCGCATGCGATGTGACCGGTTCGGACCGCGAGTCCGCGTGTGTGTGTGGCGATCAGACCCCGCATGCGATGTGACCGGTTCGGACCGCGAGTCCGCTCATCTTCTAAAATAGCGCTGATTATAACAGCGGAGTTATGTGTCCTCAACTTTAAAAACATAACCAGAGTTGAAAGTTCATTCTCAATAGTCCAGGTATCAAATCCGCTCATTCTCAATCAGTTCATCTGGACAGTTTCTTTTTATGTAGAAACGTTTCACCCTCACTCCAGAGGGCTTCGTCAGTCAGAGTAGTCCAAAGCACACTGAAGTTAACCCACCAAGTAAACAACTTAAGTGGACCAACCAGTTTGCTGTAGCCAAGATGGTTTCTGGGGGCTTGTCCCTCGTTGACTCCTCCCAGGCAGGCAGACATGTCCAAAGTGGTTCAAGACAAGAAAGTTCATTCTCAATAGTCCAGGTATCAAATCCGCTCATTCTCAATCAGTTCATCTGGACAGTTTCTTTTTTGTAGAAACGTTTCACCCTCACTCCAGAGGGCTTCGTCAGTCAGAGTAGTCCAAAGCACACTGAAGTTAACCCACCAAGTAAACAACTTAAGTGGACCAACCAGTTTGCTGTAGCCAAGATGGTTTCTGGGGGCTTGTCCCTCGTTGACTCCTCCCAGGCAGGCAGACATGTCCAAAGTGGTTCAAGACAAGAAAGTTCATTCTCAATAGTCCAGGTATCAAATCCGCTCATTCTCAATCAGTTCATCTGGACAGTTTCTTTTTTAGTAGAAACGTTTCACCCTCACTCCAGAGGGCTTCGTCAGTCAGAGTAGTCCAAAGCACACTGAAGTTAACCCACAAAGTAAACAACTTAAGTGGACCAACCAGTTTGCTGTAGCCAAGATGGTTTCTGGGGGCTTGTCCCTCGTCGACTCCTCCCAGGCAGGCAGACATGTCCAAAGTGGTTCAAGACAAGAAAGTTCATTCTCAATAGTCCAGGTATCAAATCCGCTCATTCTCAATCAGTTCATCTGGACAGTTTCTTTTTAGTAGAAACGTTTCACCCTCACTCCAGAGGGCTTCGTCAGTCAGAGTAGTCCAAAGCACACTGAAGTTACCCCACCAAGTAAACAACTTAAGTGGACCAACCAGTTTGCTGTAGCCAAGATGGTTTCTGGGGGCTTGTCCCTCGTCGACTCCTCCCAGGCAGGCAGACATGTCCAAAGTGGTTCAAGACAAGAAAGTTCATTCTCAATAGTCCAGGTATCAAATCCGCTCATTCTCAATCAGTTCATCTGGACAGTTTCTTTTTTGTAGAAACGTTTCACCCGAAACGTTTCTACAAAAAAGAAACTGTCCAGATGAACTGATTGAGAATGAGCGGATAACCAGAGTTGTTAGTGCACTAAAAACAGCGTAACTCTTGGAAAAAGGAGCTGCTGGAAGCCAGAACTCAGATAAAAACAGAGCAGGTGATCTCTGCTTCCCCCGTATGCCTCCCCACACAGCTCAGCTCTGAAGGGGGCTGGACATGGCGCAGTACAGCGCTGAAATCACGCCCACGTGCGACACGCCCCCAGCGTTCTAGAGCAAGTCAAAATCATGTTTTTTCATGATTTTTGAGACTTAATTTTATAAGGAAATCAATGTTTTTAATCAGTCAGATTTATATGGGTGATTAATAACACATATTTATGCCGTGTGACAAAATAAAAACACAAATTTAATTTCACTTTACACGGTCTTTAAGATTCTCGCAGCAGCATTTTGAATCAACTGAAGATCTTTTTTTGGACATTCGGGTAATAAGAAGTTACAACAGTACAGCCTAGAAGTAATAAATGCACAGACTAGTTTATCTATTTATTAACTTTTTTATCATTTGGGAACAAGCTATTTCTAATTTTTTTGTGATATTGCGCAAGTAGAAGAAAGTCATCCTGGTAGCGTTTTCAATGTGGGTGTTGAGACATCCATCCATCCATCCATCTTCTTCCGCTTATCCGGGGTCGGGTCGCGGGGGTAGCAGCCTAAGTAGGGAGGCCCAGACTTCCCTCTCCCCAGCCACTTGGAGCAGCTCCTCTGGGGGAATCCCAAGGCGTTCCCAGGCCAGCCGAGAAACATAGTCCCTCCAGCGTGTCCTGGGTCTTCCTCTGGGTCTCCTCCCGGTGGGACATGCCCGGAACACCTCACCAGGGAGGCGTCCAGGAGGCATCCTAACCAGATGCCCGGTGTTGAGACATATCCTGATCAAATATTTAAATTCATACATGAATGAATTCCCATTCATTCATTCAAATTGTATTAATTCATGTCCATCTACTCACTACAGACTCAAGTTTGGGCTGCTGTTGTTACGCCATATTGTTTTACATTATAAGTGTTTAGCGCAGTGGCAATTTTAGCCTCTGTTTGGGGGTGCTCAAGCACCCCTAAATTTTAACTCGACACCCCTGAAAAATAAAGAAAAAAACAAAACAAAACAATTATAATAATTTTTTTGAGCGGTTCTGTGTTTGGGTTTTAGTTTCTGTTTACTGCATTTATGATTCAATGCAACCAAAAAAAAGAAATTTCTAAGGTAACAGATCATTGTAATACTTGTTTCATTTACAAACTGACATAAAAACAACACAAATTCTGTGAAAATGAAAATCTCTAAATCTATTGCGATACTGTACAGAGTCAGGGATCTATTAAATTACAAAGCACTGTATTTGTTGTATAATACAATCATTGTTCCACATTTAATTTATTATGTTAATGTTTGGGGGAAAGCGTGTAAAACAATTCCAAAGCCTATTTTTATTTGACAGAAAAGAGCGGTAAGAATTATCACAAGAAAGCATTACTGTCATCCATCAAGTGTATTTTTTTATCAAATGAAATAACTGAAGTTCCATGATTTGGTAGATTATAATATCTTATCAGTTATTTATAGAGCTCAGAATAATGCACTACCTTCAAATGTATTTTGTAAAAGGACAAAGCTGTTACAATTTTAAAGATCCACTGACACTATTGTTTTACTATTCATCAAATTGCTCAAAATATATATATTTTAACATTTAAATATGTTCTTTTTTTGCAAACAAAATGATAAATCACTTTAATTTTGCTTTAAAAGTGATTTTGAACTTCAAGCCGTGTTTAATCATGGGAAAACTGATTATACGCAAACGCACCATCTGTGACGTAATGAGAGGCAGAGGGCTCTGGGCTTGTCACAGATACAGCATCAGACCTAAATTAGATCCTGTTGTTTCTTGTTCCATCACCCAAACTATTTTCTGCTTCCCAAAATGAAGACAAATAGCTCAAATCGTCACATAGATTGATAAATTCATCGTGTTTTAAATTGTCCACTATTAAAGAGACCAGAGCCCTCTGCCTCTCACTCTGGACACTACGTCACAGATGGTGCGTTCGTGTGTAATCGGTTTTCCCATGATTGAACACGGCTTGAAGTTCAAAATCACTTTTAAAGCAAAATTAAAGTGATTTATCATTTTGTTTGCAAAAACGAACATATTTAAATGTTAAAATATATATATTTTGAGCAATTTTATGAATAGTAAAAAAATCATATCAGTGGACCTTTAAGGGGACAGAGATATTTGTAAAACCAGAGTATAGAACTAGTTTGAAGGGACGGTCTGCCTTAATCCTGGGAATTGGATTGTGGAATGGTTTGAACACAGATGTAAAAAAAAGCCAAGTCAATGTTTGTGTTTAAGAGAATGATCAAAACTGAATTGTTGAAAAAATATATATGGATGGAGTTTAATGAGAAATGTATGATAACTAGAAAATGGAATAAGTTATTCATTTTGTTTTGTTATTTAAAGATAATTGTTGTTTGAATTGATTATTTGAAAAAAGGAGCAGATATAATAAGATTTTTTTCTTCCTCTGCTACCTTTCATTTTATATTTTGGTTTTTCATTTCATACATGTAAATAGCTTTGTATTTTATTTTAAAATGAATAAATAATTAAATTAAATAAAAAAATTAAAAATTACATAATGACCCTAACTACGGGATGCCCGGCCCTTGAGCTGCTTGATTTCAGTAACTGTGGCCCCCTGAGCAGTTTAGTTGAATAGCTCTGCTTTAGAGGTCGAATACAGTTTATTCCATTTCCAAAACATTATCAGAGTCTGGAAACGTAAAAGATGATAAAGCCCTGTGGACGAACTCATGAGCAGCTCAATACAACAGTGATAAATGGATGGCTGCCGTGTGCGGACGTGCGGAAGATCGCTGCGCTTCACGGAAGCTATAAATCAAATTATTCAACTTTCAAACAAATCAAAAACGGGTAAAACTAATGTGGTTTATTGACTCACTTTATTATCCGTGGGTGGTGCGGATTTCACGGACTGTGTGGTCTGTTGGATCCATGAGAACCGAGTGTCTGGGCGTTGGATCTTGTGGGCGTTGGCCGCTAGGTAGCGGCCAGGTGGCAGACTACGGTCGAGAAGCAGGTGGACCTCGTAGCTGTTATCGGCTTTTGGCTGATGAACCATGGGGCTGCAGCTGCTGGGACGAGGTGCGGCGGTACGGGAAACTATCGCCATTGGATCTGCGTTCCTGTGGGGGTCGACCTGCTACCGTGGCTTCTTGGAGTGTCTGGAGCTACAGGATCTAATTTCCTGGAGTCGGACTTGCGGCGTCTGCTGGTCTGTGGTGGAAAGCTCTCTAGGCTAACGACTTGTTGGACCACTGCCATCGGGCAGGTGGGTGTGAATAATGGCTAAAACCAAACTAAAAAAACATGAATTGTTGGAACAAAGCACTGATGATCTGGAGGAAATAAAAAAATATTTGAGCTTTATGAGTGCAGAACTTGCAAAAGTAACATCCCAGCAGAAACTTCTGATTGGGTTGTTTGAGGAAGTTAAACAATTAAAACTACAAATAAATCTCAAAGAGAAAAAATAATGGAACTCGAACAAAAACTTGATGACTTGGAACAAATATCAAGACAAGACAATCTTGTAATAACTGGATTGGAAATAAAATGTTCATTAGCAAAAGCAACTTCTGGAGAAGAACCTACTGAGGATTAATCTCCACAGGAGCAACGGACTTTGGAAGAGCAAGTGGTGTCCTATTTACAAGCTAAGGAGATTGGCATAAATCATGATGACATTTCTTTGTGTCACACCCTGCCCAATAAATTTGATAAATCTAAACCGGTTATTGTTTTGAGATCCATTAACAGGAAATTAAGAAATAATATAATTATGCAAGCAAAAAAACTGAAAGGAACAAAAGTTTACATAAATGAACATTTAACACAAAGAAATGGAAATCTTGCACGTGAAGCACGTTTATTAAAAAAACAAAACAAAATATTTTCAACATGGACAAGAAATGGAAAAATTTGGATAAAAGCACAAGCTGGATCACAACCAAAAATAATAAAAGAAATGAAGGATTTAGAAAAATTTTGATAAATCTAGAAGATAAACAATTATAGATTATGCAACATATTGAACATAAAAGTTCATAACAAATAGTATGATGGACAAATACACTGAATTATATGACGTACGATGAATCAGAATTCAATGAGAGGTGATTGACAGAAACTTTTTCCAGTTAGAAATGAAAGTAAATATTATAATGATGATCAGTTTAATGATATAAACACAACTAACGAAGATCTTTCTATTGTACACTTAAATTGTAGAGGTTTAAATGCAAACATATCCAAAATTTCAGATTATTTAAAAGGATTAAATAAAACTTTCAAAATAATAACACTATATGAGACATGGTTAAATGAAGGAAATATAAATAATGCTTACATTTAAGGGTATGAGTTACATCATATGAACAGAAAAAACAAAAGAGGTGGAGGAGTGGCTATATTTATAAACAATTATATAACATGTAAATTGATTAGCAATTGATTGTCAATAATTGTGGAAAATATGTTGGAAATGATAACAATAGAAATAATTTAAAAAAAATTAAAAAAACATCATAATAAGTTGTGTATATCGATCTCCATCCTCAAATATTGAGTTATTCACTGATAAAATATTGGAGTTACTAGAAAAGAGTAGAAATAAAGAAGTTTTTTTGTGTGGAGATTTCAATATTGACTTGGTAAATAAAGTATTACTGATTCAAATAACATCAACATTCAAATAACCAACATCAACTACCTCATACATATACTGTGTACATTAACTTATATGCTGCTGTGCCACTCTTTGCAAATGTCAATGCTAGAACCTTCAGTTTATTTTATAGATATACTTTTTATACTACTATGTAAAAACTCAGGACAGTATTACACTTTTATTATTTCATTTTATGCTTATGTTCATTGGGTGTTTGGTGTTTCAGGGGTGTTTGGTGTTTCAGTGTTGGTGTAAATTTTCATACTTTTATACTATTATGAAAAACTCAGGACAGTGTTACACTTTTACTATTTTATGCTTATGTTTATTAAATGTTTTAGTGTTTAGTGTTTAGATGGTTACTGTTGCACCGAGGGACTGAGAGAAACGCAATTTCGGTCCTGTGTATGTCCTGTACATATTGCAGTTCTGACAATAAAGTTGACTTTGACTTTGACTTTGATCAGTACATTCATAAATTCAATGTATGGTTTAAATTTTTTTCCGTTAATATCAAATCCTACAAGAATCACAACTTAAAGTGCTACAATAATTGATGATTTTTTACAAATATAACAGATGGTGATGTGCTGAGTGGTATTTTGAAGACTGATCTTAGTGATCACTTACAGTCTTCACTATTTATAAGAATGATGATGGTATGATTAAAACAATTACAAGAAAGAACAAAATAATAAACACATCAAAAAAGCATTAGACAAATTAAAAGATGATTTGGATAAACAAAAATGGGATGATGTGTATGTAGATGATGAGAATACATCTTATGATAAGTTTATGACCGTTCAGGAGGTCTTGTACAAAAAATATTGTGTGCAAAAAAATTATATAAAGAAAAATAAAGTTGATCATCCATGGATGATCAAAGGATTAAGAAATGCATCTAAAAAAAAGAATAATCTGTATTCCTGTTTCTTGAAATCGAGGACTCAAGAGGCTGAAGATAAATATAAAAAGTACAAAAACAAATTAGTTGGAATTATAAGGAAACATACGAGGGAATACTATTGTAAATCATTACATAAATGTAGTGGTGATATGCGTACAACATGGAGAGTAATGAATCCTGCTTTGAAAATGCATAAGGTGAGAACGGGACTTTCACAACATTTTGTGGAGAATGATGTGGAAATCCATGATGATGATGAAATTGTTAATGGATTTAATAATTATTTTGTAAATGTTGGGTCCAGCCTTGCAGCTTCGATTCCTAAAATGGAAAAAAATGTAAGTTATTTAAGAAATAGTTGCGTTAACAGTATGTTTCTGGGTGGAACAGATAAAGAGGAAATAATTAATTCAACCTTTATTTAAACAGATGAATCACATTGAGCCTCGAAGACTCATTTACAAGTGAGATCTGTTGGACAGACAATAAAAGTGGTGAAAAATGACACATAGGGTTTGGAGACAAAAAAATTCCTAACACATTTCTGACCTGTGAAGGTCAAACATGTGGTAATGAAAAAAATCTCGCACACAAGCACATAATGACGCTGACATTACGCAGAAGTGGGGAGGAGAGGGGAGACTCAAAGGCAGGTACAGTACTTGGTGGGGGGCTGCCGGCCACAGCCAGAAACTAAGCCAAAGTTCTGAAATGATGACAAATGTTTATTCAGCTGGGCTCCACTGACGTCCATGGAGTAGCAGATTTGGGAGGGTGAGAGCATCAAGTTTACAAAACATCCCAGGCGTGTTGAGATAAGACGCCCTATCAAGGCCAGTCGGGGAGCCGAATGTCATATAAACATGATTGTTTTTGGAGACAGGCAGAACTTTAATGACATCTACCTTCAGTCTGTGTCGGTCCACTCGCTTCAGAAATGTCCAAATTAAAAATGACCGTACCAATGGAACCTGTCTCAGAAAATCCCCAAGATGTAATCCATTCAGCCAAAAGTCTGGTTTCTCGAGACATGAACCAAGCCATCATGTAAGGCAGGCAGCCTGACCAGGTCCAGATTAGCTGCCGTATTCCTTTTGTGTTGATAGACCAGGAACCAGCCGAATCCAAAAAGCAGGAACCAGTTATCATAAATCCAATTAAATATGCGTCTTTAAGATCCACAGATGACAGATATAGACACATCATCAATTCTTCCAAGTAAATAAGATATCCAGCTGTGTGCATGCCAACAGGGTAAATTGGCTCGCCTACAGCCTGTCTTCTTGTTGAAGAAATGTTATCAGTTGTGTTGAGGGACCAACTGACCAAATTGAAGTCCATAGTTATGATTCAGAAAATTTTGTAGAAGAGAGGCTCTCAGACAGTTTCACAGACAAGAAGCAAAAGCAAAGCGGAGACCGAGAGGAGACGTCTGCCCTTGAGGGAGAGCAAGTGTTGAAATGAATAATGAAGGTAGTTAATAAATTTGCTGACAAGAGATCAAAGGATTGCGAAGATATGGATATGGTGGTTGTAAAGGAAATAATAAGTCATGTCATTTGTAATTTGTTATTTTCAAAAGGAATATTCCCAGACAGAATGAAAATAAGTAGTTACTCTTTTTAAAAATGGTGACAAATGTGTATTTAGTAATTATAGATCTAGATCTTTGTTGCCACAATTCTCAAAAATTCTCGAAAATTTATTTGTGACGAGATTAGATAAATTTCTTGACAAAAATAATATTTTAAGTAATAGTCAATATGGTTTTAGATCAAATTGTTCAACATCTTTGGCTCTTATTGAGTTGATAGAACAAATTACTACAGCGGTTGATCAAAAACAACATTGTATAAGTATATTTGAGGATTTAAAAAGCATTTGACACAATTGATCACACCATTCTGCTCGATAAATTGAATCAATATTGTATTAGAGGGCCTGCTTTGCAGTGGATAAGCAGTTATTTGAGGGATAGAAAGCAGTTTGTTCAGATGGATGATGTAAGATCTAATTTATGCAGAACTTCACGTGGAGTACCACAAGGTTCAGTACTTGGACCTAAGTTATTAATTTATATGTAAATGATTTAATTGAAGTGTCTGATATCCTCAAATGTGTCTTATTTGCTGATGATACCACTTTTTTCTGTTTGGGTAAAGACATGGAACAGATGTTTGAGTTGATAAACAAGGAGATTGTTAAAATACAGGATTGGTTTGAATTAAACAAGTTATCATTGAATGTTGATAAAACAAATTTTATGATAATTAGTAAAAAAAGATAACTGTGGATTTTTCTTTCAAAATTGATGGTGTTAAGATATGTAGAGTAAATTAGGTAAAGTTTCAGGGTGTAATTATTGATGATAAACTGTCATGGAAACAGCATATAAATCTTGTAAAAACTAAAATATCTAAGTCCAATGCAGTATTATATAGAGTAAGGGACTTATTAAATAATAATGCTTTGTATTTGCTTTATAATACACTTGTAGTCCCACATTTAACTTATTGTGTCAATGTTTGGGGTACAGCATGTAAAACCATAACAAAGCCTATTTTTATTCTGCAAAAAAGAGCTGTAAGAATTATAACAAGAAAGCATTATTGTCATCCTTCTGTTCTGTTTTGTCAATTGAAATTACTTATGTTTTATGATTTGGTGGATTGTAATATTCTTCTACTTATGTTTAAAGCTCAGAATTGCTTACTACCATCAAACATTCAAGCATATTTTGTAAAAAGGAAGAGTTGTTATAATTTGAAGGGAATATATATTTTTGTCAAACCCAAGTATAGAACCAGTTTAAAGGGTCGGTCTACTACAATACAGGGAATAGGTCTGTGGAATAGTTTGGAGGACGATGCAAAAATGGTAAAGTCAATGTTTATATTTAAGAAAAAGATAAAAAACTATTTTGTTGGAAAGATATATATATATAACTGATTAATGTCTGATTTTTAAACGGTAAATTTTGACGGGTTATGTATTTTGTTGTATTATATATGGATTATTATTGTTTGAATTGATCATTTGAATTGATTTTGTTTAAGAAGGAGCAGACATGATAAGACATGTTCTTCTTCTGCTTCCTTTCATTTTATGTTTGTTTTAAAAAAAAGAAATTGTATTTGTGTTTTTAATGGAAATTAAATGAATAAATAAATAAATAAATAAAATAAATAAACAGGAAGTACCACATGTTCATCTGTATGAAGGTAACCGCATGTATGGTTAATGGTTAATTAAAGGTTAATGATTAAAGCTGGTTGTGCTTTGTTTAGTATGTTCTAGATACAACTATGTTGCAACTTCTGGTTGCATAAATTTAGTCTTTGTTTGTTATGATCAGTTAACACTAAACTGATGTTGTACAAAGCATTTATTAGGTTGTGTTATGTAAAGCAGAGTGCTACATCTGTAGAATCTTAGCTAACATGTCTGCATTGCACACCACTAGCTTAGCATCACTGTAGTCACTCGCTACTTCGTGGTTCCTTTTTTGCGGACTCGCTTTATCACAGTTTTTTTTTTTTTTTAAGATTGGAAATGACACACAATTGGCTGTTTGATGGATGAGCTGCATGATCAGCATGGATTTTTTATTTAAAATAAATTATTTAAAACCTTAAAAACCTCCTGAAGCTCCTCCTCCCTCCTCGATCTCCATTTTGCAGCGGAGAAGTGGGCATGGCCGAGAGTGCAGCTGTGGCTAAGAGCTGAGTTCATAACAAAATGTGCTCTTTTAGAGCGTTTAGAGTTTAGAAACATTGCTTAGAATATTGCAAGAGTGTGGGAAGGGTTTAA
>JBBPBX010040512.1:0-19231 GCA_038048925.1 Garcialebias charrua
GAGACTCTACTACCTCAGGCGGCTGAGACGAGCTGGTCTGAGTAGCCCAGTCCTCATCTCCTTCTACAGGTGTGCAGTGGAGAGCATCCTGTGCTCCAGCATCAATGTGTGAGCACAGGATGCTCTCCATCGCACACCTGTAGAAGGAGGTGAGGACTGAGCTTCCCAGACCAGCTCTTCTCAGCCGTCTGAGGAAGTAGAGTCTCTGATTACCTTTTTTTGATCAGGGCGGTGGTGTTGTCTGTCTTCACCTCCTTCTACACGTGTGCCGTTGAGAGCATCCTGTGCTCCGGCATCAACGTGTGGCATGGAGGCTGCACAGCTGCAGAAAGAAAAGCTCTGCAGAGAGTGGTGAAGGCTGCACAGAAGATGTTGGAGTCAGTCTCCCCACCATCACAGACATTTACACCTCCAGATGCAGGAAGAGAGCCACCTGTATCATGAAAGACCCCACTCACCCAGCACACAAACTCTTTGCCCCACTCCCCTCAGGAAGGAGGTTGAGGAGCATCAAATGTAGAACCACTAGACTGAGGAACAGCTTCTACCCTGAGGCTGTTAGACTCATGAATAAATAAACAATTAGAAAACAGTAATTACTGCAAAACATCACAACATGCTGATCTGTTTTTTTGTTTCTGTGTTCATTTGTGACCATCTGCTCATACAGACTCATGTCCGTGCTGCTGTTTGTAATTATGTTTTCCTATTATATTAGGGCTTAGTGTATTTCTAGTTGATGTTTTTCTTAGTTATATCCTACATGTTATTGCTGTTTTTCTCTCACATTTTGTTGTTGGATGTAACTGGGACCTTGTGTACATAATCTTGTTTCATCACATGTACCACATGCGGTGCAAATGACAATAAAGATGATTAGACTCTGATTAAAGTTGTACACCTCTTGGACTAGCTGAAAACATGTAAAAATATGTGGCAGGATGTCCCTACGGACATTGAACGCACCACATGAGTGCGGGATGTGATTGGGTCCAAGGCTGGCTTCCGGTATAAAAAGGGCCAGGCTTCAGTGGTTGACTTCACGTCATCCGCCTTCCGGTTCAGACCCTGGCGTCTGCTGGCTGGGTCGCGCCAGCGTAACTGAATGTGCGCTGTAAGGTCGCCGTGATCTACTGTTCCACGACCAAATGTACAAGCCTCCTGCTTCCCTCTACTGTTGAGGTGGAGCTCGTGGTGAGTAAAGCGCTAGTTCGTCTTTCTGTTTTATGTTCAGCTTTTAATTCTAATCTTTGTTTATTAGCTGCTGCTGTTTGTCCTTCACCGTTTTGTTCACCTGCTGTTCGAGCTGTCCACTGGCTGTCGTCTTGCTGTCCTGGCTGCTGATTTGATGCCCACTGTTCTGGTCAGCTTAAGGCTGGCTGCATCACCCGTCCTGTCTGGCTGATCGGGGCCGACTGGGGTTCAGCCCGGACTGGGGTTCAGCCCGGACTAATCGTCTTGGTGCCGGCGTGGATGGTGTCTGCTGCAGCGCAACGGTTCTCCCAGGACGAACTCTTTGGACAGCTGTGGCTTGATTAATTGGACATCTCCCAGGCGGTGGTATTAATTCTGCCGTGGTGTACTACTGTCTTTATCGAATTGCACTTTCATTGTTGCCAGGAGTTATTACTGCCTTTTTAACTGTGTATTTTAAATTTAGGATTTTTTATTAAACAAATTGTGCAATTTATTGGTGTTTGTGTGAAGTGTCTCCTGCCTCATCTTCTGCAACGGGTCTAAAGTGCCTAAAGGGTAACTTTTAATAAAGTTTTTAACCAAATTCATTTTTTTAAATAGATTATTTTTTTTAAACTAAAAGTTGCCTAAAGTATTTTTTTACCCATACCCGTTCGGCTACAAATATAAAAAAGTTACAAAACAATTCTAAGTTTTCACCAATTGCACGTCACTTATACAGTATTCTGATACCTACTTGACACTGCAGACTACGTGATGGTGTAACGACACTGCAACGTGATGATGTAATGACGCTGTTCGTCTGTCTGCTCACTGCTTTGAGGTTAAAAAAAGAAAAATATGAGCATATTTTGCACAGAAATGACATTGAAAACATTAAAACCTCTACCACCGCATGTGGTACATGTGATGAAACGAGATTATTTACACCGGGTCCCAGTAACATCCAACAACAAAAAAATGTAAGAGAAGAACAGTAGTAACATCTAAGATATGATCTAAGAAAAACATCAGCTAAAAATACACTAAGCACCAATGTACCGTAATAGAAAAACATCAATACAAGCAGCAGCACGAGCATGAGTCCGTATGAGCAGATGGTCACAAATGAACAGCAACAGGAAAACAGATCAGCATGATGTGATATTTTGCAGTGATTATTCTTATCATGTATTATTCATGAGTCTAACAGCCTCAGGGTAGCAGCTGTTCCTCAAGTGGTTCAACATTTGATGCTCAACCTACTTCCTGAGGGGAACAGGGCAAAGATTGTGTATGCGCTGGATGAGTGTGGTCCTTCATGATGCAGGTGGCCCTCTTCTTGCATCTGGAGGTGTAGATGTCTGTGATGGTGGGGAGACTGACTCCAACAGACCTCTGTGCAGCCTTCACCACTCTCTGCAGAGCTTTTTTTCTGCAGCTGTGCAGCCTCCATGCCACACGTTGATGCTGGAGCACAGGATGCTCTCCACTGCACACCTGTAGAAGGAGGTGAGGACTGAGCTTCCCAGACCAGATCTTCTCAGCCGTCTGAGGAAGTAGAGTCTCTGATGACCCGATCATGGGCGATGGTGTTGTCAGTCCTCACCTCCTT
This sequence comes from Garcialebias charrua, assembly GCA_038048925.1. Taxonomy (NCBI): domain Eukaryota; kingdom Metazoa; phylum Chordata; class Actinopteri; order Cyprinodontiformes; family Rivulidae; genus Garcialebias; species Garcialebias charrua. Next base: position 2,792 of record JBBPBX010040512.1, read on the forward strand.
CTACATGTGTGCAATGGAGAGCATCCTGTGCTCCAGCATCAACGTGTGGCATGGAGGCTGCACAGCTGCAGAAAGAAAGGCTCTGCAGAGAGTGGTGAAGGCTGCACAGAAGATGTTGGAGTCAGTCTCCCCACCATCACAGACATCTACACCTCCAGATGCAGGGAGAGGGCCACCTGCATCATGAAAGACCCCACTCACCCAGCACACACAGTCTTTGCCCCGCTCCTCTCAGGACGGAGGTTAAGGAGCATGAAATGTAGAACCATTAGACAGAGGAACAGCTTCTACCCTGAGGCTGTTAGACTCATGAATAAATAAATAATAAGAATAAATACTGCAAAATATCACATCATGTTGATGCTGATCTGTTTTCTTGTTGTTGTGTGTTCATTTGTGACCATCTGCTCATACAGACTCAGGTTCGTGCTGCTGTTTATAATGATGTTTTTCTATTACATTAGTGATTAGTGTATTTCTAGTTGATGTTTTTCTTAGTTATATCCTAGATATTATTACTGTTTTTCTCTTACATTTTGTTGTTGGATGTAACTGGGACCATGTGTACATAATCTCGTTTCATCACATGTACCACATGTGGTGCAAATGACAATATTCTGACTGTGATTCTGATAAAAGTTGCAGGACTAGCTGAAAACATGTAAAAATATGAAAAAGTTACAAAACAATTCTCAGTTTTCACCAAATGCACGTCACTTCTATTTTCATCTTACCTGCATCACTGCAGTTTGACCGTGATGACGTAACGACGCTCTTTGGGGAAGGGTAGGGGCTGTCTGCTCACTCCGCTTTGAGGTGAAAAATGAAACATAAGAGCAAATTTAGCACAAAAATCACGGTGAAAACATTAAAACCTCTCTTTATGTTACAATACAGCGTTCACAGCTTGTCACGCTGCAGTGGTCAAGTTAAATGTTAACGCTTCTTCTTCTTTCGGCTTTTCCCTTTTCAGGGGTCGCCACAGCGAGTCATCCTCCTCCACCTCACTCTGTCCTCTGAATCCTCTGTCCTCACTCCAACTACCTTCATGTCCTCGCTAACTGCATCCATATATCTCCTCTTTGTCTTTTTCCTGCAGCTTCATGTCTAACATCCTTCTACTAATATACCCACTGTCCCTCCTCTGGACATGTCCAAACCATTGTCCCTCCTCTGGACATGTCCAAACCACTGTCCCTCCTCTGGACATGTCCAAACCACTGTCTCTCTGACTGTCCACCTGCTGAGTGTCTCTCTGACTGTCCTCCTGCCGAGTGTCTCTCTGACTGTCCACCTGCTGAATGTCTCTCTGACTGTCCACCTGCTGAGTGTCTCTCTGACTGTCCTCCTGCTGAGTGTCTCTCTGACTGTCCTCCTGCTGAGTATCTCTCTGACTGTTCACCTGCTGAATGTCTCTCTGACTGTCCACCTGCTGAATGTCTCTCTAACTGTCCACCTGCTGAGTGTCTCTCTGACTGTCCACCTACTGAATGTCTCTCTGACTGTCCTCCTGCTGAATGTCTCTCTGACTGTCCACCTGCTGAGTGTCTCTCTGACTGTCCACCTGCTGAATGTCTCTCTGACTGTCCTCCTGCTGAGTGTCTCTCTGACTGTCTACCTGCTGAATGTCTCTCTGACTGTCCACCTGCTGAGTGTCTCTCTGACTGTCCTCCTGCCGAGTGTCTCTCTGACTGTCTACCTGCTGAATGTCTCTCTGACCGTCTACCTGCTGAATGTCTCTCTGACTGTCCACCTGTTGAGTGTCTCTCTGACTGTCTACCTGCTGAGTGTCTCTCTGACTGTCCACCTGCTGAGTGTCTCTCTAACTGTCCACCTGCTGAATGTCTCTCTGACTGTTCACCTGCTGAATGTCTCTCTGACTGTCCTCCTGCTGAGTGTCTCTTTGACTGTCTACCTGCTGAATGTCTCTCTGACTGTCCACCTGCTGAGTGTCTCTCTGACTGTCCTCCTGCTGAGTGTCTCTCTGACTGTCTACCTGCTGAATGTCTCTCTGACTGTCTACCTGCTGAATGTCTCTCTGACTGTCCAGATGGACATAGACATGTAAATATAACATGTTCAACTGAAATTGTGTGTTTGTGTGTGTGACTGTTTTATGGTTTTTAAGGACAGTGTTTTATCAGGACTGTAATGAACTGCCATCTGATTGATTGTCTGATTGTTTATAGCGTATGACTAGCCTGGCCCTCGCCATACCTGCACAGCTCCGCTCAATTCTATTTCCCTTCACTGCTGGGTCTGGGATTTGTCCCATAGACAACGATTCCTCCGGTCGATTTTTGACCGGACCAATCAGAGAACAGAAGGCGGATTGGCAGATTAACAGACCAATCAGAGAACAGAAGGCGGAGTTTTGAACGACGTCGACTGACGTCGTCAGTTAAAATGGCTGCCACCACGAAGGAATTTTCCAGAAAACAAGGTAAAAAACTATTATTTCTTTCCTGAGAAAAACTATATTTCTTAGCTGACGTTTTATCAGAAGTGTTTCTGAGCTTAACAGTTCCTAAATCAATTCACGAAATGGTCAAATCTGCTGGATTTAAATAGTTTCGGTTTCACATTTTCCAAACAGCCTCAGGGTGCGCTACGAAAATAAATGATAAAAAATCGAATTTTATCTCAAATGTTTCATCAAGGCCAACAGTCAGTAAATTAGAGCCATATAATTACACACTGGTAGCAGAAAAAATATCCACCAAGTGGTTTCTGAGCTTTTTATCTGAATAGCCTGGACCTTGCCAGGCTAAGCTAACAAAACTACGCCTTCTGTTCTCTGATTGGTCCGGTCAAAAATAGACCGGAGAAATCGTTTTCAATGGGAGGAATGCCAGACCCTAGTACGAAGCAAAGTGAAGGACAGGGTTTGGTTTTAACCAGGCTAGCGTATGACTGTCCTAACAAACAACTGTCCATAAAAAAACCACAATACACTCCCATACACACACAATTGAACAATAAGGTTGATGAATCCACACGTAGCAAGTATATCTGTTTAGGAACACAAGAACTAAAATGTACCTTGGTACTCGTGTTTAATGGAAGTTGATCGCTCTTCTGGCTACCTGCGATCTCCTGACTCTGGACGTGTTCACGTCATCTGGAACAGATCATTTATACTTATATTTAGAGGAAATTCTACATTTTGATGATAGCTGCTGTCACATGTAAACCAATAAACATTACATGATTGTTTTTGGCCAAAGTATCCATCTCACATAAAGGAAAGATGGATGGACATAGTATTTACAAAACTCCTCTCATGATGGGTGGACTAAGATGAAATTAAAATTAGCTGAATGAAAGAAAACTATAAATTTAAAAACTGTGACTAATAATATTGAAGTCATACATAACAATCCCTGCATTATTTATAAAATTGATATCTATGTCATATACATACACACAAATATACATATATACATGTATATAAGCATATCATATATGCATATTCATATACAGTGTATATACATATATGCATATACATGTATACTGTATATGCATATACATATACTGTACAGATAGACATATACATGTAAATATAACATGTTCAACTGAAATTGTGTGCGTTTGTGTGTGTGACTGTTTTGTGGTTTTTATGGACATTGTCATATGCTATAAACAGACAAGCAGATTACAGTTCATTACTGTCCTGACAAAACACTGTCCTTAGAAACCACAAAACAGTCACACACACAAACACACACACAATTTCAGTTTATCATGTTTTTAAGAAAGCAAGATGTTTGATGGATAGATGGATGATATTTGATGGATGGATACATGGATGGATGGATGGATGTTTGATGGATGGATGGATGGATGCATGCATGGATGGATAAAAGGTGGACATCAGTCAGTAAAGACTCCATCTGTCTGCGTTCAGCAAGGCTGGATGTTTGATGGATGGATGGATGTATGGATGGATGTTTGATAGATGGATGTATGTATGGATGGATAAAGCGTGGACCTCAGTCAGTAAAGAATCCATCTGTCTGGTTTCAAGAAGGCCGGATGTTTGATAGATGGATGGATAGATAGATGGATGGATGTTTGATAGATGAATGATGGATGGATGTTTGATGGATGGATGGATGTTTGATGGATGGATGGATAAAGTGTGGACCTCAGTCAATAAAGAATCCATATGTCTGGGTTCAGGAAGGCAGGATGTTTGATGATGGATGGATGATGTTTGATGGATGGATGCATGGATGGATGGATGGATGTGTGGATGTTTGATGGATGGATGGATGGATGAATGGATGGATAAAGCATGGACCTCAGTCAGTAAAGAATCCATCTGTCTGGGTTCAGCAAGGCAGGATGTTTGATGGATGGATGGATGTTTGATGGATGGATAGATGTTTGATGGATGGATGGATGGATGTTTGATGGATGTTTGAGATGTTTGATGGATAGATGGATGGATGGATGTTTGATGCATGGATGTATGGATGGATGGATGTTTGATGGATGGATGGATGGATGGATAAAGTGTGGACCTCAGTCAGTAAATCCATCTGTCTGGGTTCAGGAAGGTAGGATGTTTGATGGATAGATGTATGGATGTTTGATGGATGGATGATGGATGTATGGATGTTTGATAGATGGATGTTTGATGGATGGATGGATGTTTGATAGATGGATGGATAAAGCGTGGACCTCAGTCAGTAAAGAATCCATATGTCTGGGTTAAGGAAGGCAGGATGTTTGATGGATGATGGATGTTTGATGGATAGATGTTTGATAGATGGATGGATGCATGGATGGTTGGATAAAGCGTGGACCTCAGTCAGTAAAGAATCCATCTGTCTGGGTTCAGCAAGGCAGGATGTTTGATGGATGGATGTTTGATGATGGATAGATGGATGTTTGATGGATGGATGGGTGGATGTATGGATAAAGCGTGGACCTCAGTCAGTAAAGAATCCATCTGTCTGGTTCAGGAAGGCAGGATGTTTGATGGAGGGATGGATGTATGGATGTTTTATGGATGGATGGATGCATGGATGGATGGATAAAGCGTGGACCTCAGTCAGTAAAGAATCCATATGTCTGTTTTCAAGAATGCAGGATGTTTGATGGATGGATGGATGATGTTTGATAGATGGATGCATGGATGGATGGATGGATGGATGGATGGATGGATGCATGGATGGATGGATAAAGCGTGGACCTCAGTCAGTAAAGAATCTATCCGTCTGGGTTCAGCAAGGCTGGATGTTTGATGGATGGATGGATGTTTGATAGATGGATGGATGGATGTATGTATGGATGGATAAAGCATGAACCTCAGTCAGTAAAGAATCCATCTGTCTGGGTTCAGGAAGACAGGATGTTTGATAGATGGATGGATAGATGGATGGATGTTTGATGGATGGATGATGGATGGATGTTTGATGGATGGATGTTTGATGGATGATGTGTGGATGTTTGGATGGATGTTTGATGGATGATGTGTGGATGTTTGATGGATGGATGGATAAAGCGTGGACATCAGTCAGTAAAGAATCCATCTGTCTGGGTTCAGTAAGGCAGGATGTTTGATGGATGGATAGATGGATGTTTGATGGATGGATGGATGGATGGATGTTTGATGGATGGATGGATGGATAAAGCGTGGACCTCAGTCAGTAAAGAATCCATCTGTCTAGGTTCAGGAAGCCAGGATGTTTGATGGATGGATGATGGATGGATGTTTGATGGATGGATGGATGGATGTTTGATGGATGGATGGATGGATGTTTGATAGATGGATGGATAAAGCGTGGACCTCAGTCAGTAAAGAATCCATATGTCTGGGTTAAGGAAGGCAGGATGTTTGATGGATGATGGATGTTTGATGGATAGATGTTTGATAGATGGATGGATGCATGGATGGTTGGATAAAGCGTGGACCTCAGTCAGTAAAGAATCCATCTGTCTGGGTTCAGCAAGGCAGGATGTTTGATGGATGGATGTTTGATGATGGATAGATGGATGTTTGATGGATGGATGGGTGGATGTATGGATAAAGCGTGGACCTCAGTCAGTAAAGAATCCATCTGTCTGGTTCAGGAAGGCAGGATGTTTGATGGATGGATGGATGTATGGATGTTTTATGGATGGATGGATGCATGGATGGATGGATAAAGCGTGGACCTCAGTCAGTAAAGAATCCATATGTCTGTTTTCAAGAAGGCAGGATGTTTGATGGATGGATGGATGATGTTTGATAGATGGATGCATGGATGGATGGATGGATGGATGGATGGATGGATGGATGGATAAAGCGTGGACCTCAGTCAGTAAAGAATCTATCCGTCTGGGTTCAGCAAGGCTGGATGTTTGATGGATGGATGGATGTTTGATAGATGGATGGATGGATGTATGTATGGATGGATAAAGCATGAACCTCAGTCAGTAAAGAATCCATCTGTCTGGGTTCAGGAAGACAGGATGTTTGATAGATGGATGGATAGATGGATGGATGTTTGATGGATGGATGATGGATGGATGTTTGATGGATGGATGTTTGATGGATGATGTGTGGATGTTTGGATGGATGTTTGATGGATGATGTGTGGATGTTTGATGGATGGATGGATAAAGCGTGGACATCAGTCAGTAAAGAATCCATCTGTCTGGGTTCAGTAAGGCAGGATGTTTGATGGATGGATAGATGGATGTTTGATGGATGGATGGATGGATGGATGTTTGATGGATGGATGGATGGATAAAGCGTGGACCTCAGTCAGTAAAGAATCCATCTGTCTAGGTTCAGGAAGCCAGGATGTTTGATGGATGGATGATGGATGGATGTTTGATGGATGGATGGATGGATGTTTGATGGATGGATGGATGGATGTTTGATAGATGGATGTATGTATGGATGGATAAAGCGTGGACCTCAGTCAGTAAAGAATCCATCTGTCTGGTTTCAAGAAGGCCGGATGTTTGATAGATGGATGGATAGATAGATGGATGGATGTTTGATGGATGAATGATGGATGGATGTTTGATGGATGGATGGATGGATGGATGGATGTTTGATGGATGGATGGATAAAGTGTGGACCTCAGTCAGTAAAGAATCCATATGTCTGGGTTCAGGAAGGCAGGATGTTTGATGATGGATGGATGATGTTTGATGGATGGATGGATGGATGGATGTGTGGATGTTTGATGGATGGATGGATGTATGGATGGATAAAGCGTGGACCTCAGTCAGTAAATAATCCATCTGTCTGGGTTCAGTAAGGCAGGATGTTTGATGGATGGATGGATGTTTGATGGATGGATATATGTTTGATGGATGGATGGATGTTTGATGGATGGATGGATGGATGTTTGATGGATGGATGGATGTTTGATAGATGGATGGATGGATAAAGCTTGGACCTCAGTCAGTAAAGAATCCATATGTCTGGGTTTAGGAAGGTAGGATGTTTGATGGATGATGGATGGATGGATGTTTGATGGATGGATGTTTGATGGATGGATGAATGCATGGATGGATGGATAAAGCGTGGACCTCAGTCAGTAAAGAATCCATATGTCTGGGTTCAGGAAGGCAGGATGTTTGATGATGGATGGATGATGTTTGATGGATGGATGGATGGATGGATGTGTGGATGTTTGATGGATGGATGGATGTATGGATGGATAAAGCGTGGACCTCAGTCAGTAAATAATCCATCTGTCTGGGTTCAGTAAGGCAGGATGTTTGATGGATGGATGGATGTTTGATGGATGGATATATGTTTGATGGATGGATGGATGTTTGATGGATGGATGGATGGATGTTTGATGGATGGATGGATGTTTGATAGATGGATGGATGGATAAAGCTTGGACCTCAGTCAGTAAAGAATCCATATGTCTGGGTTTAGGAAGGTAGGATGTTTGATGGATGATGGATGGATGGATGTTTGATGGATGGATGTTTGATGGATGGATGAATGCATGGATGGATGGATAAAGCGTGGACCTCAGTCAGTAAAGAATCCATATGTCTGGGTTCAGGAAGGCAGGATGTTTGATGATGGATGGATGATGTTTGATGGATGGATGGATGGATGGATGTGTGGATGTTTGATGGATGGATGGATGTATGGATGGATAAAGCGTGGACCTCAGTCAGTAAATAATCCATCTGTCTGGGTTCAGTAAGGCAGGATGTTTGATGGATGGATGGATGTTTGATGGATGGATATATGTTTGATGGATGGATGGATGTTTGATGGATGGATGGATGGATGTTTGATGGATGGATGGATGTTTGATAGATGGATGGATGGATAAAGCTTGGACCTCAGTCAGTAAAGAATCCATATGTCTGGGTTTAGGAAGGTAGGATGTTTGATGGATGATGGATGGATGGATGTTTGATGGATGGATGTTTGATGGATGGATGAATGCATGGATGGATGGATAAAGCGTGGACCTCAGTCAGTAAAGAATCCATCTGTCTGTTTTCAGGAAGGCGGGATGTTTGACTCACCAAATACCAAATGACCTCTTGGACTAGCTGAAAACCTGTACATGTAAAAATATGAAAAAGTTAAAAAACAATTCTCAAGTTTATACAATACACTTATACAGTATTCTGTATTATTCAGTATTCAGTATTCCAACAACAGTATTCTTATACCTACATAAAACTGCAGTCAACGTGATGACGTAACGAGGCTGCAACGTGATGACGTGATGACGTAACGACGCAGTTCGTCCGTCTGCTCACTGCTCAGAGGTAAAAAAAAAAAAAAAGAGCAGATTTAGCACAAAAATGACGTTGGAAACATTAAAACCCCTCTACCCTATTAACGCATGTTAAATTACAGCGTTAGTCACGCTGTTATTGTGACGTGACACGTTCACGGTAGTGACGCTAACGCGACGTGCGTTTAATTTTGTCTTCGTCGCGTTAAGACTCTAAATAACCACTAAAAACATCCACAAGTGATGCATATATAGTATCGCTGATTTATATAAATGTCTATAAAAGTTTTCAACAGCGTTGAAAGGTTGTCACGCTTCTGAAGTGAAGTTACGTTACATGCTAACGCTAGCCGCAGCTAGTTTGAGCTGCGTCTTTCTTCACGCACTCAAAACTCATGCACAGATACTTCCTAATTTATCTAAATGTTGATAAAGTTTTCTACAGTCTTCACAGTTTGTGACGCTGCGGTTAAAGTCACGTTACTACTGGATTAGGTTAACATTTCCTTGAGATGATGTCATCAAAAGCAACAAAAAATTTTTTTTAATTCTTACCTGAATGAAGTCAATACACTCTGACACTCTGTCCACCTACCGCTGCAAAATTTTATTTAAATCGCTCTCCAAAAATAATCTCCGCTCACCTACATGCACTCAACACACGACGCCATAACTCTGCACGTGTAAGCTCAAGGGGCTTTAACTTTTAAAAACTCGGTCACCTGAGGCCCCGCCCTGAGCCCCCGCCCACTACAGGGTCTCCACATCACGAGAGGAGGGGCGGCGTTGGAGTTTCGCGCGGTCTCCACATCACGAGAGGAGGGGCGTTGCAGTTTGGCGCCATGTGTGTCAGTGAGCCACACACACGGCTTCAATAAATGCAACCGATACACAAAAACATACACACCACACACAAATACCCTGGGAGGTGCGTAGCCAGCCAATTTTATAAATGTAAATAACTTTTTATTAAAACAATTTTAAGTGTTAAAGCACACTCCAACTCATCCAGGCAGCCTATTAGCCACAAGTTACGCTGATATTGATGAGAAAAAACAATGTTTACATATTAATATATTTGGATACAATCTGTGTTTTATCCAGACATTGGCAAAGGCTGGCTAATACCAAATGTCCCGATAATGTCGGTACGTAGTCTGGCGCATAGGCGGGCCAATACGCTTGCACCAACGCACACACACACACACACACACACACACACACACACACACACACACACACACACACACACACACACACACACACACACACACACACACACAGTTATATAACATTTGACATTAAGTAGCGAAAAACATCTAAGTATGACCTTTATATCTCCAACATTGTACACACACAAATATACCCCCCCCACACACACACACACACACATACACACACACATGGGGGAGTGGTGGTGCAGAGGCTAGAGAAGGTGAGCCTGTGATCAGGTTCAACTCCTCGGACTGACATCATCAAAATGTGGGTGGGAAAGATGAAAAAAAAAAAATTAATCATGGTACTGTTATATTCTTAGCACTACAATACTTTACTTTATATATGTATATATATATGTATATATATATATATATATATATATATATATATATATATATATATATATATATATATATATATATATATATATCCATCCATCCATCCATCTTCTTCCGCTTATCCGGGGTCGGGTCGCGGGGGTAGCAGCCTAAGTAGGGAGGCCCAGACTTCCCTCTCCCCAGCCACTTGGAGCAGTTCCTCCGGGGGAATCCCAAGGCGTTCCCAGGCCAGCCGAGAAACATAGTCCCTCCAGCGCGTCCTGGGTCTTCCTCTGGGTCTCCTCCCGGTGGGACGTGCCCGGAACACCTCACCAGGGAGGCGTCCAGGAGGCATCCTAACCAGATGCCCGAGCCACCTCAACTGGCTCCTCTCGATGTGGAGAAGCAGCGGCTCTACTCCGAGTCCCTCCCGGATGACTGAGCTTCTCACCCTATCTCTAAGGGAGAGTCCAGCCACCCTGCGGAGAAAACTCATTTCAGCCGCTTGTATCCGAGATCTTGTTCTTTCGGTCATAACCCAAAGCTCATGACCATAGATGAGGGTGGGAACGTAGATCGATCGTAAATTATATATATATATATAATATATATGTATATTATATATATATATATATATATATGTATATATATATATGTATATATATATATATATATATATGTACAGATTATCTCTTCACCATCTGAATCGCACGTGTTCACTTGATCCAAAACAAACTGTAAAGTTTGCTCTGCATTATAAAACTTGGGCATTATTTCTGTTGCTTTTGTGATCCTGCTCTTCTTTCTTCAACTGATGTGAATGAAGTGAGTTTGAGAGGCTCCACAGAAGATATTCTCAAACAATGGACATACCCCCCCCCCACCCCCCATTTTAATGTTGCAGGAAGAATTTCTTGTTTCTTGACAAATTGAAAAAACTGCAACGTGAAAGTAGCTTGTAACTCAACACATTATAAAAATGTAGTGTAGTAGAAAGTACAGATACTTCATGTAAAATGTAGTGAAGTAAAAGTAAAAGTACCCACATTTAATTCTACTTAAGTAAAGTACAGATACATGAAAAATGTACTTAAGTACAGTAACAAAGTACTTGTACTTAGTTACATCCCACCACTGGNTTTTTTAATTTATTTGATCTGTCATTAAATATTAAACTAACCCACATTTTTCTAAAGGTAACCAAATAAGGCTTTTTTTCTTGCAGTACTTTATTTTTTGCTATATGAACCCTCCTACAACCAGCAGAATGGAGGAAGAGTCCAAATGACTAACATAAAAGTCAGTTAGTTTTCTAATATACAGCATTAGTTGGGTCTGTTGGCATGAACAGGTTATAAATCAGTGCATTCGCTCTCAGAAACACCTGCAGGGGACAGCAGGATGATGCTGCACAGAGCTCATCCTCATGTTGGTACAGCAGGATGGGATGGATAGATACTTAGAGTGCACGTGCATGTGCACGCACTCAAGTCAGCAGATGTGTATTGTTGGTCCCTGCTGACTTTCTGATTGTGTGCTGCCTCTGCAGCGCACACACAAAACACAGCAGAGACTGCAGTGACGTGAGGAGGAGGAGGAAGAAGAAGACGGGAGGCTGCACTTATTATAATTCAACGTCAGACCAAGTTGGATAAACGCCCTCTTTTCCTCCCCCTCCTCCCACTTTCTCTCTCTCTGGCCCAATTCAATGGTCTTCATCCTCAGCAAGAAGATCTGCTCTCCTCCTCCTCCTCCCTCTCCACCTCCATCTTTGAGATAAAACACTGGCTTTAGATTTCCAGCATCAGCAGCAGCTGCAGTTGTGCTGGCACACACTCACCGTGGGCGCACAGAGTGAGGGAGAGAGACTGAGGGACGCGCAGCATCCTGTGGATTTTTTTTTTTTCTGTATCTTTTTTGCATTCAAGCCTCTGCATTTCTACATGCTTCTCCTCGCCTTGCCTCACTCACACACAGACCAGGAGTTGATTTCACTCCCCGGAGGAGAAACAAAATGTGGACTCGCACAGTTGCAGCAGTCCTTGTTATTTTTAATTTGTGTGGGGAGTCACTGGCAGGGTTTCCAAACCAAATCAACATTGGTAAGTTCAAAGCTGCACATATAGGACATGTCTTGTGAATTATGAAAGTTTTTTTCTTCCCTCCTTGTGTTGTTTCTTCCTCTAAAATATTGCCAGTTTACTTAAATAACCATGAGGCTTGTGGGATTTAATGTCTTTGAATGCAGTTTGGTGAAAATATACTTGTTTAACTGTTTCCACATTTTGTGGCTAACATAAAACACATTAGTGCAGTTTTAAATCATGTTTTTAGACTTGTAATTCCAGGTATAATCATATGGCAGTGCATGTTGGGTTTGGACTCATTAGAGCTCGGTTATGTGACATGTTCTTCCATCCTGTAGGTGGACTGTTCATGCGCTCCACAGTGCAGGAGCACAGCGCCTTCAGGTTTGCAGTCCAGCTGTACAACACCAACCAAAATGTGACAGAAAAACCCTTCCACCTCAACTACAACGTTGACAACTTGGAGTCCTCAAACAGTTTCTCCGTCACACACGCCTGTGAGTCGATGCTGTCTAGTTTTATGTTGCACAGACGTGATTCTTTTGGCGTGTGCAGTCTTTGAATGGTAGCCCACAGTGATGCCCACAGTGATGCAAAAGGGATGCAAGTTCTGGGCTGCAGTGCAGATTATATAAAGCTTCCATTTGTCTCAATAGCTTCCAAAACACAGATGGTAATAAGATGAAACTGCTGTTTAAATGAAATGGATCATCCTAGAAAACAAAACCCACACTCCTGCCAAGAGCCTGGCTTCATTCTTTAACTCCTCACTCATGGCATCCAAAACCCTCCAGCTGGATGATAGAACCTGATGGTCAATCAGCCGGAACAGAGAAATTCAGTAATTCTGCAGAAGCCGAGCATCACTTAAATGACTGCGTTTGGAAAAAATAATCTGTTGTTAGTTGCTATCACATCTCACTCTAGTGGCTACTTTAAAGTAAATGATGTCACGTTGATAATTTAACAGTGAGTGTGAGTTAATGTCACTCAAATGGAACAATTGTCGTGAAAATGGAAAAATTCAGATTCAATTTTGAAGAGTGCAGATGCAACTACAGTCCAAAATCCAATATTACAAACAATATGAAAAGTATAATTAAAAAACAAGATTAAAAGGGATATTATAGCTGCTAGTGGCCCTTTATGATCACCCACACACCTGGTAGGAGAGGTAGGAGGAAACACCGACTGAAAATTAAGCCTCAAACAGTCGCTGTGTGAGTTCAAGCGTTAAGATTTTTGAGCTGTGGGCTTCTGATGGTCACACATGATTGTTTTTGTGTTTTCACAGCATTATAATACAGTTATATAGGAGATATGGCAAAATAAAAATATTTCTAACTTTCTTAAAGAAAAAGTTTTAAACTAAAAACCGCTTGAAGTCTTTAGAAGTTTAGTTGCTCTCTTGTTGAACCCTGCTTGGATTAAAAAAAGAAACTTTGTCAGAACAGTGAGGGACAAAGAAAAGAGTAAAATTAAGACAAAAATCCAATGATTAAAAAAAATGTTGTTGTATTAGAAAGAGTTTGCAAAAAATTTAACAGTTCTAATATTAGTGTGACTTCTTCAACTTTCAGTTGAATGAAATAAATTCATTCAATCTTTGTTTATACAGGTTAGTCTCACTGAGTCACGAGAATTCATGTTCAAGAGTGACCTGTTTTAGACAAAACCACAGATAAAGTACACACAACAATAAACAACAACAGAATGCAAATAAAGTAAAAAAAATAAAAAGTAGCGTTATGAAAGAAATCAAATCAAGGTGCCATATAAAATAAGGTAAAATACTAAAAACTAAAAACAGGAACATGCTTGCTTTGATTTTTCTATTGAACTTATCAGTTGTTTAATTACCAACCAACCAACTGACCAATCAACCCACCCACCAACAAATGACAGCCCAACCAATCAATCAACCAACCAAAATCTCCCAAAATCATAAATTGTGTAAAATCTGTTTAAGATATCAAAATGACAGTTCAGACATGTCCAGCTTTCTGTGACTCGTCTGAATTTTGAATGACGCCTCTTCTGTAAAGGCTGCCTGAGCTGCAGAGATGGTTGCGTTAAATCACTTTAAAAAATCTAATCCTCATTGTCTGTGGAAGAATTTCTTGCAGCTTTTCGTGAGTTTTGTCTACAGCACACAACAGTACATTAATTGACCTACAGCTGGTTTGTGAAAAGTACATTGAGCTAGGCAAGCCAGTCTACCATACTTTTGTTTACAAGAAGGGTTTTGACAGAGTTTGGCAAGATGGTCTATGAGCAATCATGAGAAGGCTCAACATTAGTAGAGGCATATTTAATGCCAAACGCCATAGAGGCACTGTACGAAGAGTAAAGTAATGGTCGTAACAACTTCAGCGAGTGTTTTCCAACTGTAGTTCGTGTGCGCCAAGAATGCCTACTCTGGCCAACACTGTGTAACATGTTCTTGGAACATATATCTGAGACACTGATAGAAATAGATTCCCCTTAAACCTGGAAGGAAGAGAAATTAGTGATCTTCACTTTGTTGATGATATAGCCATTAAATGATCAAGCTATTCAAGCAAAGAACCTAGACATTATGAGTTGTTGTCATGGCATGATAGTCTTGGGAATCCCAAGACCATGGTTTCTTTTAAACAGGAGCTTCTCATAATGAACATCAGGGTGACAGAACTCAAACAAAGTAGTTCACGTCAGAGGGCGACAGTTAAAGAGGTCAAGACAAGGATAGTTAAAGCTGCCAGTGTCATCACTAGAGACACAAGACAAACTTCTTTGGAAGGACAGATCAGTGTTGATGGCTACCAAAAATAGACTCCTTCGTACACTTGTAAGTCCTTCTCTGCGCTGCTGAAACCTGGACTCTGAACGCTCATCATCCTGATTTCATTAATACTTGTTATAGATGCTGATAGCTGTGAGACGCTTCCACAGCCATCAGGATCTAAAACAAGTATTAATGAAACTAGGATGATGAGTACCAACAACATTTAGTTTCCCTTTGGGATTAATAAAGTATTTTTGAATTGAATTGAGACAGAGAAAAGAATATGTGTATTTGAAATGACCTGCTACTGCCACCTGCTTCAGGTCTACTGGTTCTCCCACACTACTAAAGGTTCGGTTATAGTCGCGCTCTGGTCCGCAAGCTGGAGCGCGCGTGCTGCGCGCGCACTGAGCCGTGCGGCTTGATGCGTTTATAGTGTCGCCGGCGGCGCATGGCAAAGTGCTGTTCTTTTACGGACCAGCAGGTGGCAGTACCCTCTAAAACCTGTGCATATGTTGCAAGAAAGGTGTAGAAGAAGAAATCTACCGTAGAAGAAGAACTGTTTGAAATCACACAACAAAAACAAATGGCTTTCTGCTCGCTCGGGGAATTTAATACATTTGTATCACATAAAAAACATTCCTCCATGCGTCGCGACGCCGTTTCCACGACCACAGCGGCGCAGACAGCTGCAGGCTCTGGCGTGAAGGCTGTCGGTGAGGTCCCCACCCGAGCTGTCAATCAATTCGGCGCGCGCGCTAGGCTTGCGGAGTTTCAAAAATTCTGAGGTGCGCGACACGCGCCAAACCGACGCGCAGGGCCAAAGCGCGGGGGCGGGGACTATGCGATTGCGTCACTTTGGCCGCGCGCTCTCTTGCGCCCTATGCGACGCGTCAACCATAAACCAGGCTTAATGCTGAAATCCACCACAGAGTCCATATCCTCATTGGGGATCATGATTCATTCCTAATGCAGATTAAGAAGAAGAAGAAGTTGTGTGTGGTCGCTGGTGGGGATCTTCCGGTTTTCCCCTATGGTCGGATCTGTGGGGTGGGTGGTGGTTCGTCCTGTTTGGGTGGCCCTGGGGGCTCTGCACTCGGGGTCCTTCTTGAGGTCTTGGGCTCTGGCCCCCCCTTTGTCTGCCTCGGGTCTTGGGGGGCAACTCTCTGATGCTTCACGTCACTATTGAATGTTCTATTAGAGAAGCCTTATTCACTTATGCATGCTCACAACCACACACAAATAGATGAAGGGATGTATATGTAGGTATCGTATGTAGACATGTAGATGTGTATGTGACTGCATGTGTATGTATATGTATATATGTA
>JBBPBX010040513.1:12364-29333 GCA_038048925.1 Garcialebias charrua
TTTCTGTGGGGTGTCTCATTGTTGTTGGAAGCCTCATCCCCCTGGCGCGAGGGAAGGCTGGACTGCCTGCTGCTGAGGTAGAGTTTGTTGCAGTGGTTGTGGTTGAGGTAGTTGTTGTTGAGGCAGCTGCTGTTGACCTCCCATCTGCTGAAAGGGTTGCAGTGCGCTCATGGGTTGTTGGTATAACTGTTGTTGACCCATGGGTTGCTGGTACAACTGTTGCTGACCCATGGGTTGCTGGTACAACTGTTGCTGACCCATGGGTTGTTGGTACGGCTGTTGCTGTCCCCACATTTGTTGTTGTGGTTGTTGCTTGTGGACGCAGTTGCGCGCCCAATGTCCCAGCATCCCGCAAACGAAACAGGCTCCCAACTGCTGTCCCCCTTGTGGAGCGCCTGTGTTCCAGGTTCCCCCTCGCCCTCTCTGACCACCTCCCCTGCCTCGTCCAGCCCCTCTTGCTGGATGTCCACCTCTGCCTCTCGGGCCGGGAGTTTCAGACCACTGTTGCATAGCAACCACCCCAGGGGCGTCTACTGCCCCTCCTGTTTCCTTAGAGTTACCTTGTACTTCTTGTACCACTAACTGTTTTTTCTCTTTCGCTTTTTTCTCATCGTTATGTGTTTGTCTGGCACTCGAGAGCTGGAGTTTAATCAATTGGTTCTTTGCAATCTCTAACTCTGCTGCCTCTTTATCCTCCTGCTTCTTAACATACTTCAGACGATGTACAACATGCTTCTCCCAGTGGTCTGGTGAGGCCGTGAGCATGTCAGGATCCTTCTCTATCTCATCGACCACCTCATCCGGGAGTCTGTCGAGAACCGCTTTTCTGAAATATGGACGTTGCTGAATGCATTGTGCCCGAACACCTGTGACCTTCTCCCAAGTCTCTTTACATTGCTGAATGAATGTCCACGGATCAATTGTTCTGTCCCACCGAAACTCAGGGACTTGTTCCCCCACTGGCAGAGGGTATAGCGCTTTTATAATTGGACCTATATCAAAATACGCGTCTGATAACGGAGTATCATCAGGGGCCTCTACGATCCTACATTGATATCCTGCGAGCAATATCTGCGAATTCAGGTACGTTTGGAACGTGCTTTGATTAGCACAACGTGCAAACGTGGCATTTAGATCTCCCACTGACAACTTGACCCCCACAGTAAGAGAATTAAATTTATCAAGCCATCTCACCCCCCCTCGGTCAAATCCGGCAATTTCTCAATGATAGCATCCAAATCGCGTATGTTATAAGGCTTATACCTGATCACCTGACCTAATGGACCCCGTGTGGTCATCAAGGGCAGCTGAGTTCCAGCATAGAGCCTTTCACTTAATTGCCTTGTCTCATCCTGGTCATCTCTAGGTGGAGGGTATGGGTTAGGGTATAACTGTGCGCTCGAATATCCCAGTTCTGACCTAGTGTACCATTCCTCCTCTGCCCTGCTCGGCGGCTCACGTACTGGACTGTCTGGGGGTACCTGTGGCCTCCCTCTTACCAACTCGTCTTCTGACTCAGCCACGGTTCCAGTCACTGAACCCTTAAAAAAGAACTTTTTCTGCTTCTCTGCTTGCGGATCACCTGCATTTGCTCTTGGCTGCGTGCTTGCTACCCCCTCTGGGGGGGCCGTAACACCCCCTACCTGTCTCCTCATCGTAGCGTCTTGCAGCTCGACCCTCTTCCTCTCTGTCATAGTCACATGGACGTGGAGACATTGAACCTAGCCATTCCCTTTCACCTCGCTCATCAGCAAAACTGAGTTCCCTCTCTATTTCACTATGGAAACGTTGTGCTCTCTGACCCCTCATCCTCTCCTCCATGGTGCTCCCAGCTCGACCCTGCTCCTCTTCCTCAGTGTCATCCTCCTCAAACCTCACCTGTCCTCTCCTTCTTGGAAACAGGGGATACTGTCCTGCCGATGGAGCAGGAGGAGCGGTGGCCTTGACAGCATATGGAGGCGGTGTTGTTTTCTCTTCTGCTGATGCACCACTGTCTGTCTCTCCAACCTTCTGTACACTCTGAGCCAACAAGGCTATTTGCTTGTACACTTCGACTAATTGCTTTTGCTGTTGGAAAATTTTATTAAGCTTAGGCCGCTCAAAAAATGATGTACAAATTGTTTGTTTAGCTTCTATCTCTTCAAGCTGTTTTTGCTGTTCCTTTACTTTTGCCCAAACTAAGTGTGTTAGGTTTTCTGTTGTTTTTTCTGAGTTTTCTGCTGACCTCACAATCTGTGTGATGAGTGTGTCCAACTGTTTGCACTTTCCAGTGTTCGTTGCATGAATTATGTTGATGACCACCTGAACCCTTATCAATTGATCCTGTAAGGATTCTTGTTGTTGGTCTTGCTTTTCCTTAATGTGTGCCATAATTGCCTTCTCAAAACATTCACCCAAAAGCTTTATTCCCCAGCCATTCTCACATGCACTGAGATCTATTGTAAAAACACAGTAAAAAAGTCTGAAAAAAAATCTGAGGTGAAAACCTCTGTGTTCAGGCTTATTTCTATGTTAAACAACAGCTCCCTCTGGTGGGCAAAATTATGGCAGCACCACACACACCACTCACACGAAGACAACTTTAAACACACACATCTGAGTTCATACCAACATTTAACAAACAATTAAAAACTCCTAATTTGAATCTAAATGAGATCTCTTTGCCCTAAAATGATCATTTGCATTGAAAAACTTAAAGAAATGTGACGCGAAGTATTTTAAAATGAATTAAACACAAGACCCAATCATGCACCCTCTCTTGGGGTGCTTTTCTCTTTTTTCTCTCAGACCTCTGCGGTCACATCTCCCAGTGTATGTTTCCAACTACGTTAGTTTGCAACTCTACCGTAGGGCACTCTGGGAGATGTAGTTTTCACCTCACGCGTGACTTCCGACAAACCCTCAACGTCGGGCATCGAAACGTAGCGACCTCCAAAACAAGCTGCAGCGGTCCAACTACCCACGAACATCCGTATCAGGCCCACACAGGAGTCCTAAACGCATGCACGTGAAACAAGTTGGAAGGCCTAACCAGCTACTCAAAGGATCGAACGCACCCGAAACGTTTTTTCTAAACAAGACAGTGAAACAAGTCTTTGTGACTTCCGCTACCCACGCGGCGAACGGATCCGCCTCACGTGAAACAAGCGGTCACAAACGGCTACTCACGGCCTGAATGGAAAACGCTTACCCCCCAAAAGTAAGTAATTAGAACCTCAACGTTCGATCGCCTCGTGATTAATTTAATCAGATGTGCGCGCGCCTCCCACACGCGCTCCTCGGCCGCACTCGGGCGGGGAGGGGGCCGTGGCCCACTGGTCCCGACCGAACCGAACCGACACGCGTCTGCTTAAACTGAAACCAGCGTCATTGAACAACTTCTTACAAACCAAATTATTATTTATTTTATCTTAACAAGAGTCCCTTTATCGCGAGAGGCCCTCGTGTCACTACAGTGCAGTAAATTTGGATATTAGGCCAAATTGTTGTTTTGGATAATTCACGGTTCAAATCACCTTTCTGTTGTTTTGGGCCCAACTGCACTCAGTCCACGAAGTTCTGCTCGCCTATCTCAGGACACCTGGGTCATCTCGTCGGTCGGTCACCATGAACTGAAGGAATCAGTTTGGGTGTTCAAATGAGCCAGGCGTCTCTTGAGGAAAATAGAATTTATTGAAAAGACACAGGTTAACAGATTAAGCAGACATTATGGCATTAATCAAGATCTGTGTGCACACGGACCGATTCATGAAAACAGACCTGTCTCGCTCGAAGCCGTCTCCAGAATGCCACATCACTTTTCATTGGTATGTGATACCATAAAATGTTTTGGGCTTCTTCTGTTGTCTCATTGGCCAGCCTCCTGATAAGGATGGTTGCCTGAGCAACTGAGATTTATAGCAGGCCCAAGGTTTCTCCTGGTGACCTGCTTAGATTTGTGTGTGTGTGTGTGTGTCTCTTTGTTTAAGTTTAAGAAGTTTAGATTCAAACGAGTCTAATTTGTTATGTTTACATTTATATTTATCCTGTGAACATTCAGTGTCATGCACTATGTATTTCTGATGTGTGTGCTATAATATAAATGTACCTGTTCTTAGATCTGCCAATTTATGTCACTGCGTGCCCTTCCCCCAGGAATGTGTTAGATGCAGAGTTTGGCCTCAAAGAGCTGTTTCGTGACTCCAGGTCTGTTTCCAGCACATCTGACTGTGTTCTAACTGATTCAGTTTGATTAATACGTGCACACGTTTCACTATGTTGTCTAAGCACCTAAACATGATTGTATAAAACCTTTGTGATTACATGAAACACAGTTGTGAATGAGAACACTTGTAAAATAGGTTTAATCATAATAACGTATATAACTGTGTGTTATCCTTCAATGGGTAGCTGCACAATCATATGTGAGCAGAGTGAACAGAAGGGAGCTCAACACACATCCTTGAGGAGAGCCAGTGCTGAGGGTAATGGTGGAGGAGGAGAAGTTGTGGATCTTCACGGACTGAGGTCTGTTTATTAAGAAGTCCAGTACCCAGTTACAAATGGAGGGGCTTAGTCTGGGGCGGCCGTGGTGTAGTGGTAATGGCAGTCGACCCCTGATCGGAAGGTTGGAGGTTCGAATCCCGCATCCGCCCACCATGTGTCGTTGTGTCCCTGGGCAAGACACTTAACCCCGAGTTGCTCCCGGTAGGTCTGGATGGCGCCTTGCAAGGCAGGCTACCACTACCGGTGTATGAATGTCTGAATGAATGGGTGGATGGCTGGTATTGTAAAGCGCTTTGGGGCTCCTCACAGGGGGCTGGAAAGCGCTATATAAATAAGCTCCATTTACCATTTACCATTAGTCCAAGTGTGGATAGTTTGTCCATCAGAGTTTGGGGGATCATGGTGTTGAAGGCAGATGTGAAGTCCACAAAGAGCATACGGACGTAGGAGTCTTTCTGATCCAGGTGGGTGAGAGCAGTGTGGACCACGGACGAGATGGCGTCCTCTGTTGATCGGTTCTCACGGTAAGCATACTGATGAGGGTCCTCGTTGATGTTGACGGTTGTTTTGATGTGGGTCATGACCAGTTTTTCGAAGCATTTTGCAACTATCGGGGTGAGGGCCACCGGCCGATAGTCATTCAGACCAGTCACTGTGGAGCTTTTTGGGACTGGAATGATGGTGGCGGTCTTCAGGCAGGTGGGGACTGTTTCCAGAGCAAGTGAGGTGTTGAAGATGTCAGCCAGCACCTCACAGAGCTGGTCCGCACATTCCTTCAGAACTTTCCCGGGGATGTTGTCCGGTCCAGTTGCTTTATGAGGGTTGATCCTTCTGAGACTACTCCTCACTTCTGTTGCGGTCACGCTGAGATGCTCTTCATCTGGTGATGAGGTGAGTCTGGTGCTGGGTGGTCTATTTGGGTCTTCAAACCGTGCATAAAACTTATTGAGGGCATCAGGCAGAGATGGGTCTTTGGGGCATTGTTTGCTCCTGCCTTTGTTTGCTCCTGCCTTTATAATCAGTTATGCATTTGATGCCCTTTCACATGCTCCGTGGGTCTTGTGAGGTGAACTGTCCCTCGATCCTCTGTGCATATGTGGCCTTGGCCCTCTTGATGCCAGCAACCAGCTCTTTCCTGGTCTTTCTCAGCTCCTCTGAGTCTCCAGACTTGAAGGCAGTGTTCCTGGCTGACAGCAGGGTGCAAACCTCTTTGTTTAACCAGGGTTTTGTGTTGGGGTAAGATTTAACATATTTTTTTATGGATACATTTTCAGAGCATGTGCTAATATAACCCAGTACTGAGGATGCATAAAGTTCCAGATCTACTGAGCTTCCATCAGTAGCAGCCTGCCTGAAAACATTCATATCAGTTTTTTCAAAGCAGTCTCTCAGCATGGGGGTACTGTCCTGGAGCCAAATTTTTACTTCCTTTTGTTCTGGTTTACAACGTCTTAGTGGGGGGAGTTGTGCTAGGACAATGAGGAGGGATAAATGATCAGAACCCTCGAGCGGTGGGCGTGGCTTCACTGTGTACACGCCTCTTACATTTGTGTAGACGTGATCGAGGGTATTACTTCCTCGTGTTGCTATGGATACGTGTTGATTAAAGGTAGGGAGACAGTCCTTTAAATTCACGTGGTTGAAGTCACCTAAAACAATGCAGAGCCCCTCTGGGTATTTACACTACAGCGAGCTGAGTAAGACAACCACTAGACCAGGGGTCTACAACCTGTGGCTCTGGAGCCACATGTGGCTCTTTGGTCCCTCTGCAGCGGCTCTTTCAAGCTTTGACCAAAACTGAAATAAAACAGAATTTTATAGGTTGTTACAACAACTAAAATGGTTAATTTTAGCAGTTTTACTGTAATTTCTTTTGTAAATATTTGAATAGTAGAAACATTACAAGGAGTAAAACATACTTTCACTTTATGCTTTATTTCTTTAAAGTGTGATATGTAATTTTTCTACAATTAAAAAATCACATAAGAATGCATAGTTTTATTGTTTTAGTTTTTAGAAACTGGCCAAAAACTTTTTTTTCCCTTCTTTACAAGAATCTCATCTATTGTTTTGTCTTAGAGTGTAAATATATCAATAAATGTTAAAAATCATCAGATATTTTTAGTTTTATAAAATCAGCCCTCCAGAAAAGTGCCCTCCAACAAACTTAAAGTGGTCTGAGGGTCACCAGTTGAGAATAGTTGTAGCAGGTATTGTGGCTCCGGACACATTTAATTTAGTGAACAAAGGGGCAGAAATGGCTCTTTGATCGTAAAGGTGACAGACCCCAGCACTAGACTGAGGAACAGCTTCTACCCTGAAGCTGTTACACTCATGAATCCCTAACCAGAAAAATCACTGTAATGCCACTTTAATTGGTGATATTCAGTGGTGGGATGTAACGAAGTACAATTACTTCGTTACTGTACTTAAGTATATTTTTCATGTATCTGTACTTTACTTGAGTAGAGTTAAACTTGGGTACTTTTACTCCACTACATTTTACATGAAGTATCTGTACTTTCTACTACACTACATTTCTATAATGCGTTGAGTTACAAGTTACATCACGTTGTGTTATTTTTATTTGTTCGTTAGTTTGAAAGTAAGCAGTGGTGAGAGGGGAGTTGGTTAATTGAATCACTACAAAGTGGACAGGTAATTAGACCTGCTTTCAAGAAGAGCTGGGCCAGTGACTTTTGTTCTAGTATATACACGTCATTGAGTTGGGCGCATCCACAGCACCACTAACACACCTGTCCTGAACGGCTGCTTCTGTGAAGAACAGGCGGTGGACTCACGAGGTAGCTTGGCGAACTCAGCTTTATTGAACAGCTAACAGCACGACATGTTAACGTCTCGTGTCACGCTCAGTCAACAACTAAACACCCACACTGTGCATGCTCAGTCTATCCTAGCTACGGCAACCCAACTGGGACATATCACCACATCTCCCCCTTTTAACAGGAAACACACATGTTTCTAAACTACCCTGTATATAACATCCGAACACTAGGACGTTGGGGTGGACTGCCCTCGGTCCACAGCAACGTAGGGATTATTCTGCCCTCGATAGTTGCTGTTCTTATTTATTCGGTGAACGACTAAACATTTCCTAGTTACCATTTACCTACACTTCAGAACTCTATATTTCACCCTTATATATAAAAAACTACACATTCAAACTACACAGGTCGACTTCACTTTATTATTATTTTTCAGTCATTAAGTGCCTCGGTACATCAGAGGAATTCTGATTACCCTTCCCCTGGAAGTCACCTGTGAACCTTGTGGAGTTGAGCGCTCCACCTCTGGACCCATGTGTCTCTGATCAGGAGTTCTGGTCGCAGAATCAGCACTGTCTTCAGGTGGAAAGCTACTGTTCAGTGTCACTGGAGAATCAGGTGGTTGTAGCTGATCTGGTTGATCTGTGGGAAGTGGGACAGCTTGCAGATGTCTCCGGTTCCGTCTTAATACAGCTCCATTCTCCGTTTCCACCATATACGACCTTGGCTCATGGCATTTGCCGATGACCTTTGCTGGGGTTTTCCAACTCTTTTCACCATCCAGTTTTATCCTGACGTCCTGTCCCGGTTGTAGTGCAGGAAGTGGTTGTGCAGAATGATGGCGATCATGGAAGAACCTGTAGGTTTCCTTTGTCTGTCTGTCCTTTTGTTGAATCTCATGTCTGTCCACTGGAGCAACTTTCAACTTGCTCTCCAGCACTGGAAGTGTGGTTCTGATTTCTCTTCCCGTCATCAGTAGTGCAGGGCCAGCGCTGGACTGGCAATCGGGCGTCCCGGGCAAATGCCCGGTGGGCCGGCCGGCCCGTCAGTGATTTTTGGGCCGCCCGGGCGGTCCTGACTGTCATGAACCAAAAAAATAAATTATAGCTATTTTTTTGTCAATCGCGACGGCCGATTGGTTGATTTTCTTGAACGACATCGAGCTAATCCAATGAAATCTCTCAGCACTCTTTGGCGGGCGGGGCGGCCCCCGACCAGATCAGCCCCTCCCCTTAGACCAATCAATCAGTCATACACAGAGAGGAGAAGACAACAGCATGGAGAGCAGCAAAAAGCGAAAAGGAGGCGCCGAAAAAAATAGGATTAAAAAGAGACGAGCCCTTCAGGCAGATGCTACAAAATGTATAAAAATAACTCAGATGTTTGCTGGTGGTGGCTGTGGAGCGGCTGCGGCCACCTCGGCAGGAGCAGCAGCCACAGGTGGTCCCGACAGCGGGGGTCTGCAGGTGGATGATGAGGCCGAGAAATGGCGACAGGGGCGCGGGGGGAGACCCGCGGCAGCCGCAGATGCGAGCGTGGGAAATACTCAACTTCAGGTAAGAAGTGATGAAAATACACATGACTCTGAGTCTAATACAGGGTGACCAGCTGGGCTGGGTGGGAGTCTGAGAGAAGGTGAATAAAATAAGGATAAGATAAGAATAAATAAGGCAGAGAATGCGCAGCACCGGGTCCTGCTCGCCGCCGCCTACACTATGACGAAAAATAAATAAACACACAGCACAAGAAAATGTATTTGATTTATTCGTATGCTTATAATAAAAAAAAACGACAATGCTTTGCATACAGCAAAACAAAGACTGGGAAATGGACGGTTAGGTCAGTAAAAGTAGATTCTCAGAAAAACATGTTTTCTTTCTGTTCTTCCTGAAGCAAAACACAATTGAAGCAGTAAAAAATATTTGAGAATGATCTTGTGTAACTTAACGTAACTTAACATCTTTTTTTTGTCCCACACTAGAGTTTTTGGGATCTGGTCACCCTAATCAGATATGAATCAGGTTTTGGTGGTTTTTCTGCTTGCTAATTTTTCACACATGTAGACTGTTTAAAAATTTAGTTTCTATGCTAGCTAGTGATAGTGATCTTAGTGATTGAGTCACTTTATTTTAAAGATTATTAAAAATCTTGGCAACAAATTTCATCATGGATTTGTTGTGTCAGGCGATTTATGTTAGTATAAATTTATTGATTAAGCTTGAAGTTTTATCTTACTGACAATGTCTGAGTTAAGACACTTCTCTTAACCTAATACTGCAAATAAAACAAGGCATTTATTGAATTCTATAGCAGCTGTCTTGACTGAAAGTCTTCTTAACATGATCGTCACCGACACGAGTGTCCATTGTCAAAGATAACGACTTCACTATAATAGTTCATATTTTTATTTCAGGTTACACTCTTCCCTCAAAGACACATTTCACAAAGCTCATGGAGAGAAAACATGAAGAGACTTTCAAGGATATAGCACACATTTTTGTATATTTTTATGTTAATTCCTTTTTTTACTGAGGCTAAGACAAATATTTACTTACTTAGTCATTACAAATTAATATTATGGTAACAGAATTTTCAAACAGCAACCTGTTTTTGTGCAATTTGCTCTGTCAGTCCAATTTTTTTTATTTTGAAATGAAGAGGTCAAAATTAAATGTTTTTGCAAACAATAATCAAACGACTAATAAATTATAATAATTGTTAATTGCAGACCTAATTTAAAATACTTTTTGGTAAAATGTTCTCATGGGCTATTGCTAATTCCTGAACCTTGAGTTTGTAACTAAGATAAGGCATGATGATTAAACAGCAGCACTCCCAGGATTTAAAAAAAAATCCTATTTTTACCAGAGCTTTTACAAATAGCTCAGTTGAGATAATGATCAGGCTTGTGGGGGGTTTTCTTACAAGGAGGGAATGCCTTGAGGGTGCTTGTGTGGGGGTTGATAGGTGTTAAACAGGGGGGGTGATAAGTTGGGGGTGGGCTTGTGTCTATTGTTTGCCAATGAATAGGAAATATTCCAATGTAATTGCTGGTTTCACCTTTTCAAACATCCATTTCTTTTACCTCCGTCAGTGTTGGAAAGCAACAGATATGCCTACTTCTGTCTTACGTCTTTTACCCCGGGCCCCTGTTAGCACATCTTGCTCTGACTATAATCATTCTGACAGGGTGCCATGATAACATGGGTCGTCATAGAATTACTGACTTAAATAAAAAAGTATATTTTCATTACAGTTTGCAAGCACTGTCACAAGAAATTTGTTTCCATTCACGAGCGTCATTCTCTTTCCATCAATACCTGGTGGGCCACTCTGCTCAAAATGCCCGGGCCAATTTTTTGTCCCAGTCCAGCAGGGCTCACACCTGTAGCAGCACTAGGTGTTGCTCTGCAGCACATCAGGACCAGATGGGGGTCAGGCTGCTCCAAAATGTTCTTTGCAGTCTGAACCGCTCGTTCGGCAGCACCGTTCGCCTGAGGGTAGTGGGGGCTGGAAGTTGTGTGCACAAATCCATACTCTCTGGAAAAGTCCTGGAAGTCACTGGATGTAAATTGAGTTGCATTATCACTCACCAGTTCCAGTGGAATTCCCCACCTCACGAACATGCTCTTGAGTCGACTTATGACTTCACGACTCGATGTGGAAGACAAACGAACTATTTCAATGTCTCTGGAATAATAGTCCGTTACAATGAGATAATTCTTACTCTCATGCTCGCACAGATCTGCTGCTATGCGCTGCCAGGGCCCCCCTGGTAGAGTAGAAGTCAGGAGAGGTTCGTGCCTCTGTGTTGGTTTGTGTTCAATGCAGAATTTACATGTTGACACAATCTGTTTAATCTCAGCACTGATGCCCGGCCACCACACTGCCATCCTGGCGCGTGCTCGGCACCGTGTTAGTCCTTGATGTCCTTTGTGTATCTCTGACAGCACCTCAGCTCTCTGCGCAGAAGGAATGACCAGCCGGTCCTCGAATAACACCAAACCATCAGCTTCTGAGAGATGTGCTCGTGCTGAATGGTAACGATGAAGAGATGAGTTCATCGCTGTTCTTGGCGGCCATCCGTTCCTGATGAACTTTATAATCTGCTGCAGTTCATGATCGTGCTGAGTTGCCTCACGGATCCTTGAGAGTCTTTGGGATGAGACTTGTGAATTCACCATAACTGATTCAACATGTGCTTGTACAATGTGATCTGTGGTCTCATCACTCACGTGTCTCTGTGGCCTCCTGGATAGGGTGTCGGCTACTACCAACTGTTTGCCTGGAACGTGCTCTGCTTCCACGTTGAATCTTAAAAGCTGTATCAGGAGTCTCTGGCACCCTGGATGGGCTTTGTCCAGGTCATAAGTGTTTATGAGTGGTACAAGTGGTTTGTGGTCTGTTTTCAGAACAAAACTGTCCATTCCCTGAACGTCAAAGTCAACTTTATTGTCAGAACTGCAATATGTACAAGACATACACAGGATTGAAATTGCGTTTCTCTCTCAGTCCCTCGGTGTAACAGTAACCATTTAAATACTAAACAATTAATAAAAAAGCATAAAATGAAATAATAAAAGTTTACTACTGTCCTGAGTTTTTTTTGCACGTAGCGTGCAAATCGCTCACACGCCCACACACCTGCTAAACACTCCTTTTCAATTTGAGAGTATCTTCTCTCAGCATCAGACAGCGTGCGGGAGCAGAATGCCACGGGCTTTAATCCATCCTCGTGTTCTTGTAGTAGAGCTGCTCCTAAGCCATAGCTGCTTGCATCTGCGCTGATAACAGTTTTTCTACTTGCATCATAATATGCAAGAGCTGGAGCTGACACCAACATGGCTTTAACAGCTTTAAACGCCTGTTCTTGTGTGTCGTCCCATACCCACTTGTTCTCTCGTCGTAGCAGACTGGTGATCGGGTGTAGCTTGGTGGAGAGGTCTGGCAGGAATCTCCCCACATAGTTAATCAGGCCCAGGACCTGACGGAGCTCCTCCACATTTGTGGGACTCTGCATCTTTGTGATGGCTTCCACTTTCGTCGGGTCTGGTTTTATTCCTTCACCGCTGATGATGTGACCAAAGTAACGAGTTTCTGCTTTGCTGAAATGACACTTTGCTTTGTTCAGCTTCAAGCCGCTGTTTTTGATGGTTTTCAAAACTGCATTCAGGTGGTTGTCATGTTCCTCTTTAGTCTGTCCATAAACAAGAATGTCATCCATGACTACGACAACACCTTCATGGTCACTTAACAGTGTGGACAACTGTCTTTGAAAGATTTCTGGAGCTGACGTGATACCAAAAGGTAACCGCTTATAACAGAATCTACCACTGGGGGTTATAAATGTTGTCAGTTTTCTGCTCTCTGCATCCAGAGGGATCAGCCAGAAACCACATGACGCGTCTAAACACCTTAGCTCCTGCCAGCTTTGGGGCAATGTCCTCCAAAGTTGGTAAAATGTAACGCTCTCTTTTCACTGCTTTGTTTAAGCATTTTAGATCCACACAAATTCTTACTTGGCCACTGTTTTTCTTTTCAACAGGAACCATTGGGGCACACCAATCAGTAGGCTCAGTAACCTCTTCTATGACGCCCAAATCTAGCATTCTTTTCAGTTCTGCCTCAACCTTAGAAAGGAGAGGAAATGGGACACGTTGTGGCGTTGTCAGGCTGTAGGGCTCTGCATCTGCTCTCAGTTCTATTTTTACCGGGTCGCATTTTAGCAGGCCTATTTCTCCAAAAACATCCTCTAAGAGGTCTGTATTAATATTATTAATTCTCCTGACTAAACCCATCTTCCTAGCTACACTACCTCCCAACAGGTTATGAGCATAGGGTCCCTTTATGACTGTGACCCAGAATCTGTATTTCTGTCCTTTAAACTGACTTGTGGCCATAAACCTGCCCACACAGTGGACTTCACCTCCAGGGCTGGTGACCAGTGGCATTTTACCTTCTGTGACTAATCTTGGGCTATTTAGCAGTCTATTAAATGTAGTCAGCGACATCACTGTTATGTCTGCACCTGTGTCGATTTTAAATCTGACAGTACAGCCATTTATGGGTAATTCTACAAGCCACTCACTTTCTGAACCTGGCTGCTCTATTATAGCTGGCTTAACATTAGTTACTGCTCCAAGAAAAATCATGTCGTCACTCTCTGCAGGGTTGTTAGAAATTACTGTCACCTCTTTCAGCATTTTTGTTTTGCAGACTATTTCAAAATGTCCTAATTTATTGCATTTATGGCACCTCTTGTTCTTTGCTGGGCATGGTTGCGTTTTTAAGTCAGGCTCGTTTCCAGTGAGAGTTGGACTCCGCCAAGGTTGCCCTTTGTCACCGATTCTGTTCATAACTTTTATGGGCAGAATTTCTAGGCGCAGCCAAGGTGTTGAGAGGATCCATTTTGGTGGCCTTAGAATCGCTTCTCTGTTTTTTGCAGATGATGTGGTCCTATTGGCTTCATCAGATCGTGATCTACAGCTTTCGCTGGAGCGGTTTGTCTTTTTAAGTACTGCACGGTTTTTTGTTAAGCACTTTGGTCACCACCACCGTGGTTGTGTAAAGTGCTATATAAATGAATAAATGAATGAATGAATGAATGAATGAGTGTGATGCGGCCGGGATGAGGATCAGTTCCTCCAAATCCGAGGCCATGGTCTTGAGCCGGAAAAGGGTAGCATGCCCTCTCCGGGTCGGGGAGGAGGTCCTGCCCCAAGTGGAGGAGTTTAAGTATCTCGGGGTCTTGTTCACGAATGAGGGAAAACTGGAGCGTGAGATCGATAGGCGGATAGGTGCAGCATCCGCAGTGAAGCGGGCGCTGTACCGGTCTGTCGTGGTGAAGAGAGAGCTGAGTCGAAAGGCAAAGCTCTCAATTTACCGATCGATCTACGTTCCCACCCTCATCTATGGTCATGAGCTTTGGGTTGTGACCGAAAGAACGAGATCTCGGATACAAGCGGCTGAAATGAGTTTTCTCCGCAGGGTGTCTGGACTCTCCCTTAGAGATAGGGTGAGAAGCTCAGTCATCCGGGAGGGACTCGGAGTAGAGCCGCTGCTTCTCCACATCGAGAGGAGCCAGTTGAGGTGGCTCGGGCATCTGGTTAGGATGCCTCCTGGACGCCTCCCTGGTGAGGTGTTCCGGGCATGTCCCACCGGGAGGAGACCCAGAGGAAGACCCAGGACACGCTGGAGGGACTATGTTTCTCGGCTGGCCTGGGAACGCCTTGGGATTCCCCCAGAGGAACTGCTTCAAGTGGCTGGGGAGAGGGAAGTCTGGGCCTCCCTACTTATGCTGCATTCCAGTTGTCCTCGGAGGTCGTAATTCCGTGTTTCCGAGTAGTAAATATGAACTGGAACGCCCCCTCAGGTCGTAATTCCAACTCGTGAACTCGGTCCCGCCACACTGTATCCGACATCGCCGAGATGGCGTGACATCATCGTTTCAAGATGGCTGCTCCTCGCATCAACAGTGAGTGAAAGAGTTACTTTTTACTCTTTTTAGCAGTTCTTTGTGGTTTACTCAGCTGTAACTTCACATTAACGCATTCAGGCATTGTAGTTCTTTACAGTAACGATAATGATATGTTTAAACAGCCGTTGTGCCTCGACAACGGCTCACAAAACAGCTGCGAGGCGGCATTGTTGTTGTTTAGCATAGTACTCGTTTTAGCTGTTAAGCATTCATTGTTTATCATTAACTCAGTAACACATTTCGTACTTTACAGTGATTATTATACGATATGCCGCCTAATAATTAGAGGATGTTTCTAAGGCCCTGTTTACACGGACACTGTGTGGGGGAAACGCAACTTTTGGGTATGTTAATTAGGTTGAAAGTTTTGCGTTGACATGGGCGAATTCTGTGGATACGACTCTCTCCCCCCTCCACCCCCCGTACTCATGAATTTACTGTAGTTACCATGCTGGGCCATTAGATGGCGCTGTGATTTTTGGAACCTTCACTACTGCGCATGCGTGCCACTGCTGCCTGATGTAAACAGAGCAGACGAGGCAGCCTGTTTTCCTCTCTGGCTAAAAGTTCAGCTACTACAAGTTGTTGTCAACAAGTTAACAAGTTAAAGCTGGAATTTGGATAAGAGTCAACAGATTTGACACCAAGTGGGGCCGCTTCATCTAGCAAGCTGCACACCAGTTGCTGACTGGACCGGAACCGCGTCAACATGTCTGACTTTAGTCCGTGAGAATCAGCTGATTTACAGCAGCGCTACAAGGTAAACCATGTTCTTAATAATCTTTCCTTGTGTTTAGTTCGATCACAGAACAACCAACTGAGGTTTTATTTTTATTTTTTTCCTGCGAGGTCGAAGCTGTCGTTCCACGAAGCGGACCGGCGGTTCGGATGTGGGTCCAGTTTCCACCAGGATGAACAACAGAGTCCAGTTCATTAAAGTTCGGTTAACGTGTTTTTAAAAGTGTTCAATTTAATTCTCAGTGTTTGTGACATGAGTTTGTGGTGTTGGATAAATAAATAAATAAAAAATCAACCTGGTGTCTTCATTTTCAGCAGCATGTTAGGCATGACGTAACGAGTCCAGATAGCTTCATTTAGCTCAGATAAATGTAAATATCTCCCACGCTAACATAAATACTGTTTATTATTGTTAAACTGTTAATATATAGCACATTTAGTATGTTATAGTGCAGCGTGACACGTGAAATGTCCGACTGCCTCGTTAACAGACAACTGGATCCAGGCAGCTGGCTCTCTTCCAACA
This sequence comes from Garcialebias charrua, assembly GCA_038048925.1. Classification (NCBI taxonomy): domain Eukaryota; kingdom Metazoa; phylum Chordata; class Actinopteri; order Cyprinodontiformes; family Rivulidae; genus Garcialebias; species Garcialebias charrua. The sequence goes on from JBBPBX010040513.1 coordinate 28,377, forward strand.
CAGATGCAGGTAAGGTGTAGAATAATTAAATATGAGAATCAAAATATATTCCATCAGCTATAGTTCAGAAAGTGGTGCGTGTGTCCACTGTCCAGTCCACCGCCATTGTTAAAATGCCGGCTGTCTGCGCGTGCGTGCTGCGTGCATGTGTTCAAACAAAAGCTCCACGGGAGATGTTTACATTATCAACGGGGGGTCTGCGAAAAAGTTCCACTTTGAGAGCTGGGTTCAAAAACCATCGGAGTCATCGAGGGGGGCCAGCAGCGTCGTGTAGGCGATAAGCAAAGTCGCAAAGAGAAAGTAGCGGTTACACTCAAAATACGCGCCGTGTAAACTGGCCCTAAGCTGTTTGTGTTTTCTAAAGAGCGTTGAACGTTATTGTTGTCATGTTGATGATGTAGCTGCGTAGGAGGCCTGCAACCTTGTTGTTCTTTGTTCACCTTTACATGTGTTTTTAGCTAGTAAACTAATGTTTTGCACCATAAACTGTTTTTAAAAGGTCTATCAAGATTCATCTTGGCTTGTCAGGGTGGGAATCCAGTTTAACAGAATCAATTATTTTGTTATCCTGTCCATCCACAGCTGTGTGTGTCTGTGTGTTGGTGTGTGTGTGAGAGAGAGTGAAAATCGACCTTATTTATACTTATTATTGTGGGTTAGTTTTGTGAGTTACTGCCATCTGTGATTTGTTGTTAACCATGTGTATATTTCTTTGCAGTTTGTCGACATGGAGATGAACATGTTCCTGGACCCGAGCAGACAAACCGTTTCCCTGGTCCCTTGTTCCAGAGGAATGGTGACTCCTTGACATATTTTATTGATGAAAATTGAACTGTACAAGTCCAGTTACTGCAACTCAACGACTCTACAGCAGGTAAGACAGCAATAGGAACACCATTGAGGCAGCCGTGGCACAGTGGTAATGGCAGTCGACCCCCGATCGGAAGGTTGGAGGTT
>JBBPBX010040514.1:15183-29332 GCA_038048925.1 Garcialebias charrua
TGTCACCTATCGGGGACGGCACGGTCAATGATGTTGCTGTGGCTGGCCCAGGTGCTCTTTCCCTGGGCTGTACCTTTTTTTGACGGCTTTGGGGTGGCCGCTTTCCAGGGGTTGGAATGTGCTGGTCGATAATTCTGTCGGGAACGCCCTCCCTTGAGGGTGTGGAGACCCCGCCTGGAGGTGGGGCGGTCGTTGGAAGACTTACGGCAGGGCGACTATGGCCCTGTTTGCGTCCCGGGAGATGTCGCAGTGCCCTGCTTGGTTCTCCGTGGCGGACGGTGCCTGTCCTCTGGGTCAGGACGCTCTGGCCCACGACTGGCCGTGGGTCCTGCTTTATGCTTTTCCGTCGCTTTCCCTGATAGGCCCTACTCTCCTGAGAGTCCTTCAGTGGGGATGTCTGGTTCTTCTGGTAGCCCCCTTATGGCCGGGGAGGTTCTGGTTTCCACTGCTGCACAGTCTGTTGCAGCTCTCTGATACCTCTTCCCTACAGGACAGGCCTCCTGTCGCAGCTAGGGGGTCGGATCCTGCACTCCAATCCTGGTTGCTTCCGGATCTGGTTTGGCCGCTACAAGGCCCGGCATCTCGTTCTCGGAGTATGCCGGCGCCGTCTGGCATACAATGACTGCCGCATGGGTCCCTTCCACACGGTTTCTGTGCGCTCGTATGTGGGAGGTTTTTTGGTGTCATGTTGGACATGGAGATCCTGTTATTTTGACCTTCCTTCAGGCATTGCTCTCTCGGGCCGGTCTCCGTCCATTGAGAGTTTATGTGGCCACCATCTCTTGTTGGCGTGCGGCTATGGATTGTGTGATGATGGGCTGTCACAAGGACGTTTCTGTGTTTCTATGGGCGCCCGGCGCTTGCGCCCTCCCTTGCGCCCTGTCGTGCCTGTGTGGGACCTCTCTCTCGTCCTCGCTGCGCTGCGTTCTCCCCCGTTTGAGCCATTGGCGGCTATGGGCCTTGAGTTCTTGTCTGGACAGACTGCTTTTCTCCTTGCCATGGCTTTGGCAAAGCGGGTGGATGACCTGAACATGTGTCTGTTCACGAGTCTTGTTGCCGCTAGAACCTGGCTGGTTCTGGCGTTACTATCTGACCTGTCGTGGGAATTCTTCCTATGGTGGCCTCGTCTGCGTGCCACTCTATGCCCATTCAGCTTGCTTGCTTTGCTGCTGACGGGCCTGATGAGCCTCTCTGCCTGTTCGGGCTCTGGACGCATATGTCAGTCTCATAGCTTCTGTCGGACAGTCTGTCTGTTTGTTACGCAAGGCCCCGCTGAGGGCAGGCCCTTTCCGGGCAACGTCTTCCACGTTGGATTGTGGATGTGGTGGGACAGGCGTCTGTTTTACGGGGTCGCCAACCTCCAGCTGAGTGGTGCCGTTCCACCGGGGGCATTGGTGCGCCATGGGCTGCTGTGTCTGGGTCTCTTGGAGGCTATATGTGCTGCAGCCTCCTGGTCATCCATACACCTTTGCTAGGTTTTACGGAGTTAACCTGGCTGCCTTTCACCCACTGGGGAATCCTGTCCCAGCGTTCATCTTTCCAGTGGGATGGGCACTTGTTTGTTGGATTGTTGATTCCTCAGGACTCTGCTGGTATTAGTCATCCAGTGCTGTTAAGCACCGCCTCTGGCGGTCAGTAGGGATGAAATAGAACGAAAGTTACGACTGTAACTACGGTTCTATGAATCCCGGATGACCGCCAGAGAATCCGGTCCCTCGGAATCATCGTGTTTCGCGAGAAGATTTAAAGGGACTGGGCTACCGGTGTCACGTGCCTATATAGACTCACCGGTATCCCCGGGGGTCACACGTGACCATGTTGGTATAATTCTCGACCTGCGCATGCGCAAGATGCGATATCCAGTGCTGTTAAGCACCGCCCTCTGGCGGTCATCCGGGATTCATAGAACCGTAGTTACAGTCGTAACTTTCGTTTTCGAGACAAACTTTTTTCATGCCTGGACACACAAAAATGGAAGTCAATATTTCACTTGTTTTTCAAGATATCATGCTCACAAAATGCAATGACGGATAGACAGACCGACAGATGGAGACCATTTCCAATCCCCCTCTTCACTTAGTGATGGGGGACAACAAAGAACATATTTCTGCTGCACAAGCATTGGCTTTTGGTTTATTTTATAAATGTTTGTATAAAAAAGTTTTATAAAGTTTGTTGAAAAATCCTACTTTGCTGTACAACAGTTTCCTGCAGGATCAATAAAGTTCTGTCTTGTCTTGTCTCATATGCCATGCTACATTACACTCACTTTATTGTCAAGAGTGGTTTGCTTTTCTGTCTCTGCTTTTGGGAGATTTTTTTTTTTTGTCAATTTAATAAAAAAGAAAATGCTAGCCTTTGGCATTTGTTGGTCTCTTTTGTCAAAGCTGTACTGGATCAAAACCTTCATACTGAGTTACATACCCAACTGTGACAGCATTATATTGTTATGCCCCTTAACTTTGGCTCTTTAAAGTTTTTCAAATTGGTATTTTTAATTCAAGCTTCTTAGAATATTCTGGTTTTGTTTTTTGTTTAAAAATACATTTTAAACTCTGTTCTGAGCAGATTTTGTGTGGAAACAATCAGTGACTTGTTATGTGGATTGAGCAGACTTTACCAGCTCCATGTGTCTGCGGCTGCTCTCCTGCTCCCTCTGGCTCAGCTCCTCCATCTCCACCCTCATCTCCTGCAGGCGCTGATGGTAATAACATGCGTTCTCTTTCTCTCGAGCTTCAGCCTGGGCGCTCTGCTCCAGCTCCTCTCCAAGACGCACCACACTGTCCCTCAGACGCAGCACCAACACCTGTACATCACACAAAATTAGGCCACATCCCGAAGAAACCCCAGCAGGGAGTTCAATATCAGATATGGTAATTGCATGTTGAAATGAAAGAGTAATCTGATCTTACCTCAAACCTCTTGACTTGGCCTTTCTGAAACTCCAATTTGTTTTCCAGGTCACACACCCGAGCCTCCTGCTTACTGACAATGCTGCGCCCCACAGTGGACGATTCGAGGAACTGCAGCCTCGACACACACTGTTGAAGCTGCATGGAGATGGTTTGAAGCCGAGTCAGCACAATCATTTTAAATTCTGCACAGACAGTGAGCATGACAGAACACAGCTTGCAGCTTGCAGTTACATTAAGGTGGTTTAATAAAGCAGAAAACTGCAACAATAATCTCCAGCACATTCAGCTCATAAAGATTTTTACTGCTGTTTTGATTTTGTCAAACAAGGGTTACCTCCTCTTGGAGTGACTGTCTCTGTTTCTTCACCTCCTCCAGTTCAGCTTGTAGGTCTCTGATCTGAGAGATGTCACTGGATGACTGAAAGTGACAAAGAGGTACTGAGGCTGTTTGTCTCATTCACTGATATTTATGAAATAAATAGGTGATTGACAGTGCTACCTGTGCAATAAGTGCTTTGTGTTTCTTCATCAGCTCATTCAGGTCCTCCTGGTCTTCTTCAAGCCTCTTGAGGAGATCCACTTTCTCATGCTGCAGCATCGCCAGCTGTTCATCCGCCTGCACTCACAGACAGGTAAAAAGGTGAGCACAGTCACGTCACAGCTTCAGCTTGATCTAATTTTATTGTTTTGATTTCATTTCATTTTATTGCTTGTTGAAGGCCGTGCAGAGTGACAGATCCTGGTGAGTGGAGGAAGTTTTATTTTTTTGTTTACCAGCAGGAGCAATGATGGAGCCAGAGGGTGACCAATGATGGGGATCAATTTTCCTCATGCACTGGACATTGGGGGCGGCCGTGGCGTAGTGGTAATGGCAGTCGTCCCCCGATCGGAAGGTTGGAGGTTCGAATCCCAGTTCCCCACACCATGTGTCGTCGTGTCCCTGGGCAAGACACTTAACCCCGAGTTGCTCCCGGTAGGACTGGAAAGTGCCTTGCATGGCAGTCTGCCGCTACCGGTGTATGAATATGTGTATGGTTGGTATTGTAAAGCGCTTTGGGGCCCCTCATTGGGGGCTGGAAAGCGCTATATAAATAAGCTCCATTTACCATTCAGGCCATGCATCGGTAAGAGGTCCCACTCACCAAACTCTTCTGCCTGCAGATGTTTTCCAGCTCCACCTGAGTGTTCTCCAACTCCTGGGAGAGGGTTGTCTGCATGTTCATAGCCTCCAGAAGCTTTGCCTCGCTCTCCTCAAGCTGAACAGGAACACGGTTAGAAAAAGTTCAGGGTGAGTGCTAGTGGAGGCGTGGCTTCATGCACGAGTGAGCACACCTGACAGTGCAGATGTTCTATCTGGTCTTTGCTTCTATCAGGAAGGTTCTGCTCAGAGCTGTTGATAGTAGCCAAAAGCAGCTGAGCATCAGCCAGCAGAGCGTGAGTTCTTTTCAAGTCTCTCCTTAGCTTCTTCTCCACATCAAAGTCTCTGTGTCCCACCTGCAACATGACACAACTTGGTTTATTTATACTAGTATTGACATTTTGGATTAGTACCTGCTGTATCAAGGGCATGCCTAAAATACTTCCAAGTGGAGATGACCAGAAGGCACCTTATTCAGATTCCCAAGTCCACCACAGCTGATTACTTTCAGTGCAAAAAGAGCAGCTTTAGTTTCAGCTTGTGTGTGTGGATTAGTCCATTATTAGCTTATCTTTGAGGCCAAGCTCAGCCACTCATTCATGTTTCTTGTATCCGGGATCTATTTTATGACTTTGCATAGAGTACTCAGAGTACTGTCCACTCCAGCAGCAGACGACCAGCTACAAATATAGAAATTGCACTTCCTGCAAAAAATGCAGGGTCAATATATATTGCTGAATGGTTTTTGCTGAAAGATACTGAAGAAGTTGAAATCAGGCTGAAAAGCTCTAAAATAATGTTGGTTGAATTTAAACAGCTGAGCTGACATCTGATGTAAGCAGGGAAATAAAAACAGAAAGCAGTGAAAACATGGCTGAAATCCATCCATATATACATCAATTATCTATACCCGCTTCATCGTTTTTGGGTCGCAAGGGTCACAGATTCTTTCCATTTTCAGATGACGGATTGCACAAAGCTTCATGATATGTTCAAAGGTTAGTATATTAATATATAATCAACAACTTTATCCCTGACTTGTCAGGTGTAGTCTTTGGTCTTCATGATGCAGTTTGATCATTAATTTTCTTTAACTAAAAGCTGGATTCATACGGAGATGAAACTACACACAGGTGCATTACCTGGTCACACAGAGTTGCAACAAGTCCTTCCAGGTCGTGCTTCTCATGGATCACCATTTGCTTCTCCTCGTATTCCTGCTCCAGCTGCATCTCCAGCTGCTTCAGCTGCACACACAGACATTATGAACACATAAAATATGGAAATAAATAGGTTGTATGTCACCGAAGGTTTTGAATAGTGAATGTTTGGAGTTATCCAGACAAGCATTTTTCTCAACTGGAATTGAACAGGAAATGCAAGTAAACCTTGATGTTTTTGATGCAAGATGTCCAAGTCAGTAGAAGTTAACACTGTGTATAAGAGGTATATTTTTGTTGTTGATGTTGTTGTTTTTTCTTCCTTTTCTGAGGCAGTGCAGAGTGAAAAATCCTGATGAATTGAGAAAGCACAATTCACCACCAGATATGATGGCAAAGCCAAAAGGTGACAAATGGTGGCCTTGGCCATCATAGATTATTTGGCCACCTCACTGGTCACCCTGGTCATTTGAGGAAACTATACTTAAGCTTTGTACAACTAGAAAGCAGAGTTTCCACAAATGACAGGGGTGGTCACTTTACATATGCTAGAATATGTTAATGCAGTATAGCATTGCTACAGATCCCTACTGACACTACCACAGAGACCCATACGCTGGTATACATCACAGCCACATTGATGCTTGACATGTTTGGCGATAAGATGAAGCCAATCATAGAAGCAATTTCTGCCATGGAGAAGAAAGGCTGGGAGCTAAGACTAAGGCAACATGGAGATAAATCAACCAGCTGACAGACCAACAGAAAGATGCAACGAATAAAGAGCCATCATGATAATATTGCAACATGGCCATACTTGAGGCTCTAGAGACTGACAAACAATGCTTCAAAGCTTTGGGTACTTGCCTAAAGAGGTACACTCAAGAACCCAAGAGAAGCCAGGGTATTCTCAACCACACCATCCAGAGTGTACTCAAAATGGTAGGGGGACAACATAAGGGTAGACTCACTCAGAGCTGAGACTGAGCAACACTGGAGAAGCATATGGGAAACGGAGACATCACACAAAAATGATGCCCCATGGCTACAACATCTAAGATCTCAACACATCAATCTCTCAGAACAATAACTTTACAGAGGCGGCTGTGGCTGAGTGATTAGAGCAGTCGTCCTCCAATGCAAGAGTGGGGGGTTCAAATTCATCAGCAGTCACATAACGAAGTGTCTCTGGGCAAGACACTGAACCCCTCATTGCCTCTGATGTGTGTCCCATCCGTGCATGAATGTGATCTAAAGCTCTGATTAGTCTCTTTAGAAGGATTTGTTCAGTTAGCTTTGTACAGATTAGTAGAGTGCTGTATGAATGGGTAAATGAGGACACATATTGTAGTGTAAAGCACTTTGAGTGTCTTGATAAGATAGAAAGGAGCTATGTAAGTACAGTCCATTTACCATTTATCATTTACAATGGCAGACATCCAAGACCGAGTTTCAAGAATGACGAGCTGGACTGCATCTGGGCCTGACATGATCTACACCTGGTGGCCAAAGAAACTGACTGGATAACTTAATAACAATGTTTTAGTGCTTTACTGTATTGTGAATAACTCTCAGCTACTAATTACAAATTTAGCTCAATATATGTAAAGTTCACCAAGTTATAGCCATTTTTGTGTTTTCTAAGGTCATTTCCCTGTGGCAGCCGTCTTAAACTGGCCTGACTATAACAGTGATCAGTTCCTGACACATACTGTCTACAATAATTACATTTTGAAACTTTTTGATCACATCTGTCCAGTTAGACACATGTTGTTTTACTAGCATGCATGCACACAAAAACAGGCAAAGTATTATTGTTTTAATGAATGCTCATGTTTTTTGGCGACGGGCGATAATAATTCCAAGATTATTACCCCCTACAGGCCTGTTATGTAGGTTTAATCTTTTAGGATATTTTTTGCGCTCTCATCTGAATAGAGAATTTTGCTTTTAATTGGAAAGTGAAAAAAACGTTCAAAATTAGGGATGGGGCCGATCCGATCCAGTATTGGTATCGGCCTCCGATACCAGCATAATTTACATATCGGATTTATCTGATCCAACCTGTAGAGATTTCCAATCCATGATGCATGTTTGTGTCTGTTGAATCATTTTCACATGTGATTCCCTGCCTGATGTTCTGCAAGTTAGCTTCAAACTATGGAATGGATTTCCTGAAAGGAAGCATGTCTCATGAAGCCCAGATTTGTACAACTTGTATTTGCATGTAGAGAGGATATTGTTACAGCCTCGTATAAAATCAAAAATGATGATGATATCGGAATAGTATCGGTATCGGCCAATAACTTCAACATGGCGGCTGAACAGAGTGGACGTGTTTAGTCGGGCTCCTGCCAGTATTACCTCCAAAAGGCGCATTTGGAGAGTTTTTTTGCGCTGGATGTGCAGAGATGTACAGAGAGGAGCGTTGAAAAAGCTGCGGAAATTGGACTGGAACTTGCGATCCATAATTATGAATCTACAAGCCAACGTGTCCGTGAGTTTTTGCCGAGAGTTAGCCTAGCGTAGCTACAAACCGGGCTAATCAAAGCTAACCGAGCTAACTCACCGTAACCGGGTGCTGTAGTTGCAGGCTTCGTAAACAAATAAACCGGAGAATACGCTGGTTATTACGAAGAAAAGCGGGCCGGCACGCTGGGGTGCTTTGTTGCAGTGAAAGAACACAACAAAACACGCTACAGTGGTAGCGCGGTGGTGGGCCAAGCGTCGTGTACGCCGCCTGGAACTTTAAGCTGGTCCGGGCACCACGAGTGAGCCGAGCGCCGTGTACGCCGCCTGGAGCGCCGTAGGAGAGCCGGAGGACCGCGGCCTGGAGTTCGAGCTAGGCTGGGAGCCGTGAGAGAGCCGGGGCCAGGCACCGCGAGTGGGCCGAACGTGAACGCCGCCTGAGAGTCGTGGGAGAACCGGAGGACCGCGGCCTGGAGTTTCGAGCTGGACGGATCGCCGTGGGAGAGCCGGGGGACCGCCGCTTGGGGCTGAGCGGGCTTCGGAGCTGGACCTGGAGCTAACTGGGCTGCATCGGTTCTGGTGGGGGTCGGAGCTGGGCCTGGAGCTACTTACTGTGCTAACTGGGCTGCATCGGTTGTGCTAACTGGCTGTGCTAACTGGGCTGCATCGGTTCTGGTGGGGGTCGGAGCTGGGCCTTGAGCCGCTGGAGCTGAGTGCGGTGCTGGCTGGACTGCGTCTGATCTAGTGAGCGGACCTCTTCGGATGGTGGATCTGATTGCTGCAGGCTGCTGAAACCGTGAGTTCTGAACTAATAACTGCTGATCTGGGTGCTGCACTGCTGGGCCACACCAATCATCTTTAGGCCTGTGAGCCTCGTGGAATGGCCACGTGGTTCAGTGAATAAACCAAAGTCCTGCTACCACTAGATCACAAACTCTGCAAGTATGACGAAAAATAAAGGACCAAAATCACCAGTCTCTGTAAATATGAAAAATAGAGGACAAAAGTCACCAGACTCGGAGAGAAACAACTCAGATATGCAAGACTTTAGAGAATCACTCAACTTTATGAGTGGACAAATAGAAAGTTTAACAGCAAAGATGGTTTCCCAGGACAGTCTGGTTAAAGAAATAAGAGAACTGAAAGAACTGGTAACTAACAAAGACAAGATAATTGCTGATTTAGAACAAAAAATAGAGGATTTAGAACAATTTACAAAGCAAGACAACGTGGTCATCTCAGGACTTGATGTTAGTAAGTGTCGGACACATCAAAGAGCTAATAACAATGATCCAAGTGAGTATGAATCTCAGGAAGAACAAGGGACTCTGGAGGAACTTGTAGTTAATTTCTTAAAGGACATGAACATGGACATAAACTATGAGGACATTTCATTCTGTCACACCCTGCCCAATAATTCACCAAGATTCAAACCGTCAGTGGTCGTTAAGTTCATTAGCAGGAATACTAAAAACTATGTTATGCAAAATAGAAGAAATCTGAACGGAACATACGTTTACATAAATGAACATCTTACCAAAAAAAATGGAAAAATTGCAAAAGAAGCAAGGTGGTTAAAAAACAAAGAAAAAAAATAGCATCAACATGGACTAGAAATGGATACGTCTTTATCAAAGCAAAGGAAGGGTCTCAGCCTAAAATGATAAAAGAGCTGACGGATCTGGATGAATTCAAGAGATGAAAAATTACAAATCAATGAAACAACTCACAATCAAAATGGATAAAATATACGGTGAAATGAACAAATACATTAGAACATGACAACATACGAAGACTCAGAACCTAAAATATATAATGTTGAAAATGTGATTGATGCAAAATTTTTTCCTGTAATAAATGATAGCGAATATTATAATGAAGAGCAGTTTAATGACATCAATATATCAAATGGAGTTCTCTCCATTATTCACTTTAATAGCAGAAGTATAAATGCAAACATATCCAAAATAACAGATTACTTAAAACAATTAAATAGAACTTTTACGATAATAGCGTTGTCAGAGACATGGCTTAATGATGATAACACTAGTAATATTCACATCGAGGGGTATGAATTATATCATATGAACAGAAATAATAAAAGAGGTGGTGGTGTCGCACTATTTGTCAATAATGAAATAAAATGTAAATTAAATAATGAAATGTCAATAATAGTTGATAATATTATGGAAATGATAACAATAGAAATTATAAACAAAAACGATAAAAACATAATAATAAGTTGTGTATATAGATCACCAGGAGCAAATATAGAAATATTCACTGATAAAATCTTGGAACTAATGGAGAAAAGTTTTAATAAAAATATTTTCTTGTGTGGAGACTTTAACATTGATATGGGAAATAAAACAGATTCAAATAACATAAGCACATTTATAAACTCAATGTACAGTTTAAATATGTATCCATTGATATCAAAGCCAACAAGAATTACAACTCATAGTGCTACAATAATTGATAATATTTTCACAAATATAACAAATGGGGATGTGATTGGTGGTATCTTAACGACCGACTTAAGTGATCATTTACCAGTTTTCACAATATTTAAAAATGATCAAAATATCACAAAAGCAGACACAACGAAGAAAAAAATCATAAACACATCAAAAAAAGTTTTGGAAAAATTGAAAGAGGATCTGGATAAACAAGACTGGAATGATGTGTATGTTGATGATGCGAACAGGGCATATGATGAGTTTATGAATATCTTGGAAACCCTGTATGAAAAGAATTGTGTGCAAACAAATTACACAAAGAGAAATACGAATGATCAACCATGGATGACAAAAGGGTTAAGAAATGCATGTAAAAAAAAGAATTATTTGTATTCATGTTTCTTGAAATTGCGAAGTCAGAGCGCAGAAGAAAAATATAAAAAGTATAAAAATAAATTAGTAGGGATTATAAGGAAACATAAGAAAGAATATTATAGTAAATTATTAGATAAAACTAATGGTGATATGAAAGCAACATGGCGAGTAATGAATGGTGTACTGAAGAATCATAAAGCAAAAACTGGTATTTCAAAATATTTTGTAAAAGACAACGATGAAGTTCATGATGAAAATGAAATTGTAAATGGATTTAATCAATATTTCGTGAATGTTGGATCAAGCCTTGCAGCTAAGATACCAAAAGTAGATAAAAATATGATCCACTCAATTACAGGTTGTGCAAATAGTATTTTCCTAAATGGAACTAACAAAGAGGAAATAATGAATGTAGTAAAACATCTTACAGACAAGAGATCGAAAGACTGGGTGGACATGGATATGATGTTTGTAAAGGACATAATGAGCCATGTTATTGAGCCGTTCACATACATATGTAACTTATCATTTTCAACAGGAATTTTTCCAGATAATATGAAAGTAGCTAAGGTCGTTCCTCTTTTTAAAAATGGTGATAAATGTGTATTCAACAATTATAGACCTATATCCTTGTTACCACAGTTTTCAAAAATTCTTGAAAAACTATTTGTAAACAGACTAGACCAATTTATAGATAAACAAAATATTCTAAGCAGCAGTCAGTATGGGTTTAGATCAAAAAACTCTACATCAATGGCTCTCATGGAATTAATGGAACAAATAACTACTGCTGTCGATCAAAAACAACACTGTATCAGTATCTTTGTTGATTTAAAAAAAGCATTCGATACTATTGATCACACCATTCTCCTTGAAAAACTGAACAAATATGGTATTAGAGGACCAGCATTACAGTGGGTATCTAGCTACTTAAAAAATAGGAAACAATTTGTACAAATAAATGATGTAAGATCTGACCTCTGTAATATCACATGTGGAGTTCCTCAAGGCTCTGTACTTGGACCAAAGCTTTTTATTTTATATGTGAATGACTTGGTAAATGTGTCAGGACTCCTTAAATGTGTACTTTTCGCAGATGATACCACTTTTTTCTGTTCAGGTGAAGATATAGAACAAATGTTAGAATTGATAAAGACAGAATTTGTCAAGATACAAACTTGGTTTAAAATAAATAAATTATCATTAAATCTAGAGAAAACTAATTACATGATATTCGGTAATAGAAAGAAAACTGTCGATGTTCCACTCAAAATTGAGGATGTTGAGATTTGTAGAGTGAATGAGGTGAAGTTTTTGGGTGTTATCATTGATGACAAACTGACATGGAAACAACACATAAATTCTGTAAGAATAAAAATAGCTAAATCGATAGCAGTACTGTACAAAGTCAGAGACCTATTGAATGATAAAGCTCTGTATTTGTTGTATAACACAATCATTGTTCCACACTTAATCTATTGTATTGATGTTTGGGGGAATGCGTGTAAAACAATCACAAAGCCTATTTTTGTATTACAGAAAAGAGCTGTAAGAATTATCACTAGAAAGCATTACCGTCATCCATCAAGTACATTATTTTATCAACTAAAATTACTGAAGTTCCATGATTTGGTAGACTATAATATTTTATCAGTTATGTATAGAGCTCAAAATAATGCATTACCTTTAAATATCCAAATGCACTTTGTTAAAAGACAAAGTTGTTATAATCTTAAGGGAACAGAGTTGTTTGTAAAACCACAATTCAGAACCAGTTTGAAGGGACGTTCTACCTCAATTCAGGGAATTAGATTATGGAATGGCTTGGAGAATGTAGTTAAAAATGCCAAGTCAATGTTTACATTTAAAAAAATGATCAAAACAAATATGTTAAAAAAATATATGTGAAATAACGTAATGTGTATTGTATTAGTTAGAAAATTAGAAAGTGTTAGTCATTTTGTACTGTATTAGTATTAGTTAGAAAACTAAAAAGAATTAGTCATTTTGTACTGTTGGTTGAAGAATATTATTGTTTAACCTGATTGTTGGAAAAAGTTGGTTGAAGATTATTATTGTTTACATGGTTTGACTACTGTTGTTTAATCTGATTGCTGGAGATAAGGGGCAGATATAATAAGATTTATTCTTCTTTCTGCCACCTTTCATTTTTTTACATTTTGTACACTATCATTATGAGATTGCCTTGTATTGTTTCTTTTGTAAAAAAATGAACAAATTTAATAAACATAAACATAAACATAAACATAAACATATCAAGATCTAGGTATCAGGATCAGATCGGAAGTTTAAAAAAAGTGGATCGGTACTTCCCTATTTAAAATTAACATGAGTGGTTTAGTTGAGGCCATGGATTATGTAAATACCTTATTTACAATAAGTGCTTGTATAATTCTAGCAGCTGACATATCTCAACCTCATCTTCTAAAACAGCCAGAAGTGGTGTAGCCATTCAGTAGTTGAGTAAGTTTGAATCTGTTGTTTCTTAGAAAATATGCATAACCTGTAACCCACCCGTCTCTGAGAAGACTTGTGGACATCCTCTAACTCCTCCTCTTTGTCCTCCTGCTCCTTCTGATGCATCAGCTTCATCCTTTCCATCTCCATCTCAAACCGCATTTGGACCTGAAGGTGGGAAAATTTGGAAGAGGTGAGCGAGGTGGCTAAAAGAAAATCGATCTGAATATGTTAGTGTGTCATGTGAGCACCTGTTTCTGCTGTTGGATTTTGGCAGACAGTTTTGTAATTTCCTCATCTCTCTCACTGGCTTGACTCTCCAAGAGGCGAAGCTGCTTCTTCAGGTCTGGTACTGAGTCTAAGGCGAGGTCAACAGGTAGGCTGAGGTCTCTGATCTGAGCACACAATTCTTCCTTCTGCTTTTGGAGACGGGTCACCTCTGACTGGCTCTCCTATAAATAAACAAACACACACACACAAACACATGCACGTTCTTGAAAGCATACTTTTTGGGGACTTTGCACTGACTTCCATTCATTTTCTATAACCTACTCCTGTCCCTAAACCTACCATTACTACCTTGGTACAGGTACATGCCTAAACCTAACCCATCCGCATTTCACTCTTTAGTACTAAACCTAACCCCCCAACAAGACTTCTCTTTATATGGACCTGGCTTTGGTCCCCATAAAGAGCAGTTTGTTCCCACAATGCATGATTTTTTTTGTAAAATTGGTCCCTACAAGGTAACCTGAAACAAAAATGCACACACACATACACGCACAAAGATTAGAGGGAGGCATGAGTAAATAGACTAAAATCGCCTGTCTTTACAAACCAGCTTTATTGTACGGTATTTAGAGATTTAACAAAAATCCATAATTTGATACCTGAAACAAAGGATAATAAAAATCGTGTTTATAATTTGTAACACCAACTTTCCCTTTTATAATGGCAGATTTTTTTAAATGACCACAGGTGTCACAGGTGCTATATTTTGGTTCTGTGAAATGTCAGATGTGGTGCTACTCCACAGAATTTCCATGGCAGAAATATCTATGACTTACCAACCTACAACGTAATTTGTGTGACTTTGTTGAAGTATCTATCCCTCCATCAATTAATCCATCCATTCATCCATCCATTATCTTCCAC
>JBBPBX010040518.1:0-29331 GCA_038048925.1 Garcialebias charrua
TTAAACAACTTATCAGCTGAACTGGTTTATTGTAACCTACTTATTATGGATAAAAAACAACAACATGTGTGACTGTTAGTAACATTCTGTTGTTGTGTACCTGTAGATGTGGCCACGCCGCCTCTAGCGTTGGCTCGTCTTCTTCTGGGTCAAACTCTGCTCCAGTGGGGTTGGAGGATGGTGGCAAGGTCCTAAACAGGTTCACAGAAAACTGGGGAACAGAGAACAAGTATTTCAGTTTATAATGGGACGTCGCATCAATCAGAAACCATCTGTCCACATCTGTTAACAACTGAGTCTCCACCTGACTCGTTACATGCACATTAACTTACAACACCCTTCCCCTGCATTCAAGTGCATTTGGCTCTAAAGTGTCTCTGTCTACAACCAGAAACTGGCCTGAAACAATGAACATGAATATAGATTTATAAAATCAATCAGCCACATACTAAGCAAAAACATATATTCACAAAACACAACAGGGCTGCCACAACTTGAGTTGGTAGAAATTAATAATGAATTAAAAGAGTGAGCTATAACGAGGAAAAACTGCAGAGCTCACAAAAAAGTCACAACACTGTAGTGAAGTGAAAGGTACTGTAGCTTTATAGCTTAAAGGTTTCCGAGTCTTATGTGTACACAGAACATTTAGACAGACATGGCTCGCTATCACAATCATGTTTATATTTTTATCAGAACAAACAGAGCAACTATTGATAAAATAAGATACTTTCTATGCTGCTGTGTAGAAATACAAACTGCCTATGCCCATCGCAGTACTGTTATAATTTAAAACAGGTTAAAAAAATAATAAAGCCACTGCACATTTAAAATGCAATGATTAAAAAAAGAACTGTACATTAAATCAATACGGACAACGGCCATCAAGAAAAATAAAGAGTAGTTTGTACTGATGTATACAGGTGCAGAAGAGTTAACATCGATAGGCAGGTTATACATGACATTCAGTAGAGCTGCGTGCCACCTCTGATCTGACTCTGTTCAAAACCAGACTGAAGACCCACTTGTTCAAAAAAGCTTTCAGTGTGTTACTTTTATTACTTGTGTTATTTTAGTATGTAGCATTTTTTATTTCCATTGCCTTCTTTTATTGCTGTTGTTTCTTATTCTATTTTCATTGATTTATTGTTCCAGTTTATTCATCTTTTTATCCTGTTAAGCACCTTGGTCAATGCAAGGCATTGTAGGAAGGTGCTATACAAATAAAGTTTATTATTATTATTATTATTATTATTATTTGTAACATGTAAGTGTGCTTGGTTGCAGTTTGTTGAATACTGTATTAAATATAGATATCCATCCATCCATCCATTTTCTTCTGCTTATCCGGGGTCAGGTTGTGGGGGTAGCAGCATAAGTACGGAGGTCCAGACTTCCCTCTCCCCAGCCACTTGGGCCAGCTCCTCTGGGGGAATCCCAAGGCGTTCCCAGGCCAGCCGAGAAACATAGTCCCTCCAGCGTGTCCTGGGTCTTCCTCTGGGTCTCCTCCCGGTGGGACATGCCCGAACCACCTCAACTGGCTCCTCTCGATGTGGAGAAGCAGCGGCTCTACTCCGAGTCCCTCCCGGATGACTGAGCTTCTCACCCTATCTCTAAGGGAGAGTCCAGACACCCTGCGGAGAAAACTCATTTCAGCCGCTTGTATCCGAGATCTCGTTCTTTCGGTCACAACCCAAAGCTCATGACCATAGATGAGGGTGGGAACGTAGATCGACTGGTAAATTGAGAGCTTCAACTTTTGGCTCAGCTCTCTCTTCACCACGACAGAACGGTACAGCCCGCTTCACTGCCAACGCCGCACCTATCTGCCTATTGATATCTTGCTCCATTTACCGCAGCTTAATGTGGTGCTATGGCTCTGTAGACATTGCACGTTGCTGTCTTGTGGTGTTTAGTGTAAAACACTTCCACACAGCGGACATGTTACAATGAAAAGTTGGCTAGCTGTTAGCTACAGTGCCACTGAACATTGTAGCTGGCTGCAAACTATGAAATGGATTTCCCGAATGTGAGGCGGGTCTTTTTACGCTGGGTTCATGAGACACGCCTCCGTTTAGGAAATCCATTCCATAGTTTGAAGCCAACGTGCATCATGGATCGGAAATATCGGCAGGTTGGATCAGAAAAATCCGATACGTAAATTATGCTGGTATCTAGGGATGCGCGATATAAACGGTACACGGTAGAAACGATAGAAATTTAGCCTACGATAGAGATCTGTCTTCTACCGGCTAACCGCAGAAAATCAGAGTTGTCCGATTTAATCTTTACTTTTTTTAGTTTAAAACTGTGCATAAGTGGTGTTGAAGTGTACAATCAGAGTTGTCAGAGTTAATCGATACTTTTTTAGTGTTGAAAACTGTGCGTAAGTGGTGTTAAAGTCTTTTCTTCGAGTGCTAAGTAGCGAAGCTAAGCTAACTTCGTCCGGCTTGCCGTAGTTTGCCATATTCGGACACATGCGCAAAACGCTACGTTCCGTCGAAAGTTTTGTTTTTGTGTCGAAAGTTAAAGTAAGCGTTGGTCAGCTTTAGAGAAACCTGCCCTCTGATCTGTGAACAGAACGCTGTGTTGTGTGATTTTACTGCGAGACCCTCTGGTCAAAGCCACAGAGTAAACTGGTTCTTCTTCTGGTCGCCTTGTCAGCTCTCCTTAAAGCTGAAGGAGACGCCCTCTAGAGGGTTGGAGGGTGAAGTGTTTTCAGTGTAAAATGCTGCTCTGTTACTGTTCATTTCTTAAGTGACAATATTGGAAACTGTTAAGAGTTAACAACATATTCTTTAGTTTAAAACTTATGGCTAAAACTACACAAGATATATTTTGCACTGTTTTGCACTACAAGAAAGAAGCCTAATGCTTGAGTTGTTAATTATTTAAAAACTCTCTGGACCTAGTAGTGAAATTTTCTTAATAGAGATTATTTTGTGGTATAGCAGTTTTCAAAATAAATTATGGCAAAAGGACACCCTATGCTTTTTTTTCATTCCTATTGCAAGTTTTATACCAAAAACATATTGTGATATATATCGTTATTGCCACCCTTCACAATACATATCGTGATATGATTTTTAGGGCCATATCGCACATTCCTACTGGTATCGGAGGCCAATACGGATACCGGATCGGCCCCATCCCTATCGGTAACCCTCTGAAGCTCTCCTGTCTGCACCCAAACACCCCGTGTACCATACTGATTGTTGTTTTATCTTAAAATCAGCTAGGACTGACTGTTGCACTGGACACCAGGTCCCAAACACTGAACGAACAAGGATCCACGGGAGAAAACCATGCGCACAGTGTTAACATAAGAATAAACTCTATTGCCATGAAGTGTCATTCTCAACACTTTGATGATAAAAACCATTAAAGGACTTCAAAGAGTCCTCGTCTTTAAGGGGGTCAGGAAAAGATGGTGCTGCCAGGAATGAGAGCACATTTCCATGCTGATTTGGCAGCTTGGTTGCATTATCAGCCGCACTGATCAAATGGAGGTCCAACAAGGAGGGATATTTGCACCTTGATCATCTGCGGTTTATAATGTGGCACAGATCCAGAGCTTTGATTAACATCAAAGACTTGTTCATTTGGCTTGGAAAAACAAACCTGGCAACAGAAACACATCCAGATCACAACCTCTACAAACACTTATGGGTAACACTGTAGGAGTATTATGATAGCTATACTGACAAGAGTGCAAATAAATGAACAGACTGATGTCTACAAAAGACAATTATGAAGGTTTTGTGCCACACTAGCTGTCTAAATGAGTGACAACATGGAAGAAACAAAATCATTTGAGCTTGGGTCATTTAAAGGTTTTAAATATTTGAGATTTTGTGAAAGTTCAAACTGAGGTCAGGGATGCCCACGTTAATTTATTTAAACTACAAATATAAATATATGGGCCTCTGAATGTTTCTTGTAAACTGATGCCATGAGCCATTGTTTATGGGGCTTTTAATTTGTATTCAGAACAGAGAAATTTCATGTTCTAAGTCAGAAAACTCAACTGGATTATCTCATTAAGTTGTCATTTTAAACTGGAATGTCCAAGGATTGTTACCAGCCTCGACTTCTAAATCAATACGGCTGCTTTGTCAAAGTCAAAGTCAAAGTCAACTTTATTGTCAGATCTGCAATATGTACTGTACAGGACATACACAGGACCGAAATTGCGTTTCTCTCAGTCCCTCGGTGCAACAGTAAACATCTAAACATTGAAACACTGAAACATATAATAATAGACATAAGCATAAAATAGTAAAACTAACACTGTCCTGAGTTTTTTGCATAGTGGTATAAGAGTATGAAAATTTACACCAACTCTAAAACTAAAACATTAAACATTTAATGAACATAATACTGTCCTGAGTTTTTGCATACTAGTATAAAAAAAGAGTATAAAAAGTATAACTAAAATAAACTAAAGGTTTCTAGCATTGACATTTGCAAAGTGGCAAAGCAGCGTATGAGTTAATGTACACAGTATATGTATGAGGTAGTAGTTGATGTTGTTATAGAGGCAAAAAGTGGCATATGCAGTAAGGCACATTGGGCATCCCTAAATAAGACCGTTCAGAGCACACTGTATATGTATCAGCAGTGGTGTAGATATTAGAGTAGTGAAAATGTAAACAGTAGTAATTACATGTAAGCAGTAGTAATAAAAGTAAACAGTATTAATAAATGTAAACAGAGAATGTAAACAGTATTATGATTATAGGCAGTGATGTAATACAAACATTAGTGCAAGTATGAGAAGTAGTGCAAACTGTATGAGCACATGACCGAGAGTTTAGTGAATAACCCGTTTGATGACACAGAGTCCAGTGTTAAAATCTTTGTGTTGTGTGGTAATGTGTGAGAAAGTTTTAGTGTTAAGGCAGTTCAAATGGGAGGGGGGGCAGAGCAGGCAGAGTGTTTAGCATCCTGACTGCCTGATGAACAGAGCTGTCTCTCAGTCTGCTGGTTCGAGCCTGGAGACTCCTCAGTCTCCTTCCTGATGGCAGCAGTCTGAAGCAGCTGTGTAGTGGGTGTGTGGGATCACCTGCCATGCAGTGGGCTTTCCGAGTGAGGCGTTTGCTGTGTAAGTCCTGCAGTGAGGGCAAGGAGGTGCCCACGATCTTTGCCATATTAAAAAAGATATTGGCTGCATTAATACACTTTTTATTCACACTTATGTTGGTTTACACTTCTTTAAATCGGTCACTTACATAATGAAGTACAGAAGTTGTTCTTCCAACACTTCGGGTGCCTATTGAAACTTAAGGCCCCAACCGTTCAACCTGGAACTCTTAAAGCTAAAATCATTGGCTTTGTTTTAAATTATTATTTTAAAAAACGTCTGTGAGCAAATCAGCTTAGTGAAAAATGTGAAGCATGAGGCAAACCTGCAGGACAAATGACAAACTTAGAGCCAAACAAGTTTAGAGAGCTGGATTGTAAGGACCCTTAGTCAAAGGAGAAAACAAAACTTGTGATAACATGACGGCAGAAGTACTTAAAAGTTTGACAAAATAAAACGTTGTGCTACTGAAATTCAGAAATAAAAAAATTTAATAAGACAACTAAATTTGGGACTCGCACCTATAAAAATTGGATTTTTCCTCATCTAGTAGCAAAGATAAGCTTGGTATAAAATAAAAGTTAAATCCTGGTTTAAATGAGAAAAAATTATTGCAACAAACTGCTTTAAATAAAAATATAAAGAGACAAAAATACACCTTGTTGTGATCGAAACAGGGCCAACGTTGCTCTGACACAGAACTTTTAGTTTTCACAGAACCTGAAACTCATGATGGTTAACAGAGTACAGCACCTAGGCTTTACAAGTATAGGTAGTCCTCGACTTACGACGGCCTCGACTTACAACGTTTCGGGGTTACGTCATGCATCTCATGAATTATTATTTTTTTATTAATGAAAAATCTTATTTTATGTGTTTAAATGTTCTTGATTTTATGTGTACAGCACTTTGTTGCAGCTGTGGTTGTTTTAAATGGCTTTATAAATAAAGTATTATTATTATTATTATTATTATTTTGAAGCCGATTTACGCAGTTTCCAGCAGTTTCCGGCAGTTTCCGGTTAGCTGCGGATGCTACAAAACTTGTTGGAGCAAGCTGGACAGACAGCCGGCTTTGGACTACGTCGTATGTCCGATCAGAGGTTGCTACGCTTGGATACATGAACTGGAAACGCTTGATGAATTCTGTGGAAGTCTCACAGCCCCAGGAATGAGGAGCCCGGCTTTGGACGGACCGTGTGTCCGATCAGAGTTGGATCAGAGGAACGGCTTCGCAGCCACAGATGTTGGAGGGACACCGAGCTAACATGCTAACAGGTGGAGGAACGGCTTCACCAGCATACCAGTAGGCCATTAACTCTTTTTTCCCTTCATTATGGCTCCGAATGTATGTGTTTATTGATAATTATGTAGGGTAATGTGTTAGGATAGGCTAAGTGCTTGGTAAAATAAAGTACTGTACGTATGAGGTGCCGTTTGGACGTATTTTCCGACTTACGACAATTTTCGAGTTACGAACGGGCATAGGAACGGAACTGCGTCGTAAGTCGGGGACCACCTGTACGTCTATCATCGCACTATGTTTGTGTCAGAAAACGAGAGAAACTGTCACCACAAACATATTTTCATAATTTCATTTTTGGTCAGAGGTTATTCCCAAGTCATTAGTTTCCACTGTTTAAACACTAACCACTTGAACCACTTCTGGGTAGATGGGCTTGGTGATGACGTTCCTGTTGTGGGTGATGTACTCCACCATCTCGCTCAGTGCAGCTCGTTTCACCTCCTTCCATTTTAGGTCACTCAGTGGGTCCGAGACAAAATCGAAGAGGACACAGCACTGACGCAGCTTCTGGATAAATAGCTTCTCCTGCTCTGCGGGGGGTACGTCTAGGAAATGGAAACGGACAAAAGCGGGGAATGAACAAGTCTGCAACTTCTTATGAAGAATTGACTCTATTCTGGAAAGAACAGGAACAAAGTCTATGCACAACAGCGACCATAAAATTTAAACAGTATTACATTCAATATAGCTACAATGTTTTAAAGAAACCACGCCTTGATAAAATCGGAATTCAACATTCAAAAGGACTGTCGAGCTTCAACCTTGATCAGCTACAGTGCATTCAAGCCACAAAACAGCAACACAAATAATCAAATGATAAGAAAATAAATGTGTTTAGTTTATTTAATAATAAATTCATGGAATTTGAAAGTTGTAAGTAAATATCCTGTAGAATATATTCTTTATTAAATCTTGTTTTGTTTTTTTATCTCCGTTAAGTTTTGGAGATAATGACAGGGGAGACATCAGGGGAGACAGGGGACATCAACAAAATGTAAATGTGAATGATAAATCAAACATTTAGCATTTCAAAACCAGTCACCACGACATCAATGATTCAGAGGCTCTGAATCAGCCCCAGGGAAGACGAAGCCACACCTGCATGTGTCTCATAATTGACATGGATAAATGAATACATAAAAACATTTTGCAACCAAACACTTTAATAATTAACAAACCGAGGCTCAAATAAATCAACAATTAGTTGAAATGACACACTAAAAACAGTTGCTCAAGGCAATACAGAGCTACTAAAGCCAACTGCATTGCGTTCCAAAAATGAATAATTTAAAGTTTAACCTAAGGTTTTCAATGAACTTTCAGATCTTTTCTGGTTCAAGCTAAGTTTTAGAAGACCATAATCTTTTTTTGTTCAACATTTTAAATAGTTTCTGTTTTTGTAAGTTTTTGAATGGCATTTCTAAAAGATGGATATGATAAATTTGCACATATATGACGTAGAACGCCAAGAAAAGCTTTAAAAACAAGTAAGGGGCTGTTCAGACTACAGTAGTTGTTGAAGAAAGTGCTTGACTATCAGTTTGCATTTGAATAAAGCAGGTTAGCTCTTAGCAGAGTGGACGTTTTGAGGTTAAAACTAAATTTAAATAATCAAACTATCATCCTTTGGAATGTTGTGAAAATACAGCTTTTTATGTTTTTGTTCAGTATATTTCTCAAATTAAATGCCTGTCAGGACTTTATTATTCAGAGTGGAATACCAAGACGCTTCATGGTAAGCTTTTCTTTTAGTTTGATCTGATCGCTGGTCACTGAGGTGGTGTCAATCACAGAACAGCAGTCTGAGCAGTGTAATGGGGCAGAACATTCACCTGAAGAACTGAAGTGCAGATATCATGGTCACAGTGGAGCTACGGTGTGTATAAATGAAAAATAAATACAATTTAAAAAAAACACACACAACTGTCAGTGAACCATAGGGTTTTGTGCGTTAAATCATCTGTTTTTTATTCTTACAAAGAAATATGCATTTATTGCATAAAAAATATAACAACAAAATTGTAAGTCAAATGGCTCTGAAATGTAATAAAGTCAAATTAATTAAATACCGGTAGCTCAGATCTGAATATATTGCCACTTTTAAAGTAGGAGCCTCAGCACATCTGGCAGCCCACAGTGTCACATGGCCTTATGCATCTGTATATGAAGTGAGGAAATAACATCTGATCAGAAAAACATGTTTTGGGTACGTACGCATTAACCAACAAGGTGTAAATGTCCAGTCAAATCACTCGAGACAGATTACTGTAATTTCAGGACTATTGAGCACACCTGAATCTACGGACACTAAATTTAAAAAAAAGAAAACAAATTGTACATAGATAGGCCGCACTTGTCCATAATCAGCGGGTGTCCAAGTTGTAACAGAAGATATTTACGCCTTTAAAAAAAAACAAAAAACTTTTAATTAAATATGTACTGTGAACAAACACAAATACGTACACTAAAAAAAATGTATTGTACATAATTATGTATGCTACCATACGGTAGCTCCCTGCTGTGCTCCCGGAGGGGGGCACAACAGAGAGGGGAGGAGATGGTAGCATCACTGAGTCACGAGGAAGAGGCAGCTATGTGACCGCCCAAGTGTGACGAGGCTAAATGTTTTGGCGTCATGAAGTTCGTTAGCCCGTGGAAAAAAAATAAAAATCCGTAAATTTGCCGCAGCATTGTATAAGCCGCTGTGTTCAAAGCATGTGAAAATAGTAATGGCTTACAGTCCGGAAATGACACAACAACAGTCTCTATGACGAGAACTTGTCCCTGAAGCCACAAACATGGACTTCCACTGTTACTTTGTTTCAAAGTACCGGTACTGTAGTTGTAAAGCTCTTTCTCCAGCCTGCTCCTCCTGTGAAACCTGTTGTGTCTATGTGTGAGGAGCAGCATGATTTCCATTTGGCTTTCATTTTGCTCCTGTGTTAACAGATTAGACCATAGAGATCACCTGCACAGATCACCTGCATGTGACAGCTAATATGTTTACCGTTTATTACTGCTGCACTATGTGGCTGTATCATGTATCATATATGGTACAGTATCTATGTATCTACCTTACCATCATAATTCAGTCTCACTGTCACTATCTGTGCAATAACCTGTCACAAAACCTGTGTAACACAACCTGTGTAGTATATGTTAGTTGTGTGTGCAATATATATCATGTGCATTTTAGCTTATATACCTTGAATTACTTATTCATACAAATTCATCTTGCTTGCAGTGTTAAATTTATACCATGTTGTTGATTACTCTTTCTCTCTCTTTAGGAGATAGTAAATATTATAATTACTTTTTCACTTATCGGTACTGTATTTTACCTTTGTACTAGGGATGCACCGGCCGGCCGATCGATCGGCCCCGATTTCCTTAATTTAGGGAGATCGGCCAATCTTTAAATGAGAAGCCGATTTTATCCACCGATCGCATCTGCCTCGGCAAAGGTCTGAAAATCAGCCTCTGTCCCCTTTTGCTCTGCTGTGAGAAGGAGCTGACTAACAGACCCGCCCACCAGGTCACGTCTGCACATGCGCATTAACACAGTCAACACAGGTCACTCGGAGCAGCCATGTTGTCGGTTTGGAAGTTCTACGCATAGAAAATGAGCAAAAGATCGCAATTTGCAGTGTGTGTAAAGCCGAAGTAAGTCGTGGTGGAGCCACAACAAAAACCTTTAATACAACAAATCTTGTTCGCCATGTAAGAAATCACCACGCAGCCAAGTATGCAACGTTTGAAGCGAGCAACCAAGCTAATGCTAATGCTAAAGGTAGCGCTATCAAAGAGCCAGTCGGTGTGCTGCTGTTAACTTTTATGAGCAACGAAAAGAGCAAAGCTAGCACGAGGAAAGTGATCGAGTTCACGGCATTAGACGACCAGCCAGCCAGTCGCAGATATTTTTCTGATGTTGCATTACTGGAGTTGTTCAGCCAAGTTTTGAGAGACACCCGCAGCCTGCTAAAAGCTAATCCAAATACACCTAGCTTTACAACAGACATCTGGACTTCTGATGGAAGTTTAAAGCTGCTGTATGTAACTTTTCTAAAAATATATGTAACATATTTCTTCACTCTGTCACTATCTCCTGACAGACTGATGTTAGACAGGTAATCTCTGGAAAAAACTATACTGTAGTCCTCTGGCTTCTCCCGGTGGTACTACAAGCATTTCTAAAAACCCACAGTGACCCGCCGTTAAGAGTTTATAACCAGCCAATAAAAACAGAGTTTGGTTCATGAAAGAGCTTCTCAGGCCCATCCCCCGCCTGGCCAGTCACGAGACAGGCCATGCTATGGAGGAGGAGCTAAGGAGGGTGAGTTGCAGGTCAGCCGAGAGCAAGGGGGAGGGACCAGAAAGGTGTCTCTGTTCAAAATTTTTCTGTCCAGCGTTTTCCAGAAACTACATACTGCAGCTTTAATGTCCATGTTAAGTTTTACTGCACAGTGGATTGACGAACAATTCGAACGTCATCAAGTACTCAAGCACAGACCGTGGTGTGGGTAAAGCCAAAGCTACATTGCTGGAGGCTGTTGTGAGAAGATTCAACAACTTTGAGCATGATGAGCCCCTGTACAGCTTGGCCACTATTCTGGATCCAAGGCAAGTAAGTGTGAATATTCTATTTTAGTCACAATTACTTTTAGCCTACTACTATATTTCAAGAAACATTTAAATTAAATTTAAAATAAAACATTTCTTGATTGAAAATTTCCATCAAGAAATGTTTATTTTAAATTTAATTTAAGTTTTTTTTTAATTGCATGTACGGTAAATAAAGAAATGCAAACTTTTAATGTATACAAAACACAATGATTGACCCATCTTTCTTTGTTTATGCAAAACAAGGTACAAGAATCACTAAGGTACTTCTCAGCAGAGGGGGGGACCAGATGCACACCTGCTGCAGGAACATTCTCTGAAGTGGGACCTCCTGACATCGATGAATCTGCAGCAAAAAGGTGTAGTCTACTGTTTGCAGTTCAAGATGAAATCTTAAAGGAGAACATTGAAAAGGAGCAACAGCTGGCCAGCCCTTCAGCTATGCAGGTACAGAACTACCTATCGGAGGTTCCTGTCGAAAGGGGCCAGGACCCATTGGTCTACTGGAGGATCAATGAAAATTGTTTCCCTCATCTTGCTCTACTTGCCCGAACGTACCTCTCTGCCCCATGCACAAGCATTGAAAGCGAGCACCTGTTTAGCTTGGCTGGACATGTAGTAGATGAGAAAAGAAGTCGCCTGTCTGGTGACAAAGCAGAAATGCTTTTGTTCATCAAGAAAAACCTGCCACTAATGAAAAAGTGACTGGAATAAGTCTGTGAGGACAAACTTACCTGTGCGAGTGTTAATTCTTATTACCCACTGACTTGAAAATGTTACACATGCTGCATTATCTTTTTTTGTTTTGTTTTTTAAAATGTAACAAGTGAAAGAGTAAAAAGAACTGATTTTTTTATGGTTAAACTTTGTTTACAATAAAGTAAGATTGGAAAAATTAAGGTGCATTTTGACCTTTTAACACCTGAAAATCGGTATCGGCCAAAATCGGAATCGGTAGGTCAGACTTTCTAAAAATCGCTGATCGGCCAGAAAATTGAAATCGGTGCACCCCTACTTTGTACCCTTATTGCATGCTTTTAGTATTTCTGGTTTGTTATTTTCAGCAAGTCAAATCTGTTATTCTCATCCTGAGCATTTAATTGTACTGTTAACCTTGTGTTAACCTTGTATTAACCTGTATTAACCTGGCATATGACAAATAATCTTGAACTTGGAACTCTGCATGACACATTGATTTATGTGGCTCAGTCATGTGCCATCTAGAGTTTTGAAGAGTTGCTTTTCTTTAACCCATGAAGTACCGTACATGTCAAGTTAAAAGCCTCGCAAATGGCTGCTGTGGCTCAGTGGTTAGAGCAGTCGTCCTTCAGTGGGAGTGTTGGGGGTTTGATTCCACCAGCAGTCACATGCTGAAGTGTACCTGGGCAAGACACGGAACCCTTCATTGCCCCCCATGTGTGGCCCATTGGTGTATGAATGTGATCTAAAGCACTGATTATTCTTGCCGAGATCTACCGTAGTAGAGTGCCGTGTGAATGGGTAAATGAGAGGATAGACTGTGTTGTAAAGCACTTTGAGTGTCTTGATAGAAAGGTGCTATATAAGTACAGTCCATTTACCATTTACAAATATAGAATACATTTACCAACTACTGACCTCATTTCTTCAACAATACATATTTTAGCATTGTTTCCGTGTGTAGGCAATACACACAGATACAGTAAGACTGATACAGTAGTACAACATTCAAGACTTCTACATTTTTGCAACTGCATGAGACTGTTTTTTAGTCAGAGACCATCAACTTTCAAGCCTTTACTTTTTGAATCGTCATTATACCAAAAATCTGTTTATGGTTCAGATTATAGACAGGTGTGTAGACAGACTGCAGGCAGCAGAGGCTCCACTGAAAGGTCAGACAGCAATTCAGGAAAGGACGCACAAAGCGGGTCACACTGCTGGTACGAGGCCAGCAATTTTGTCAATTATGAAATAACTACAGTACTTTGCTTTCATAAATTTCACTAGAAGCATGCTTGTTCTGACACCCACGAACAGCAGCCTTCTCAAACATAGCAAATTATTCTCAGTTGGTGTGACTCACAAGCTAAAATACCGTGAGGCCAAAGGAAATGCTCATCCGACATAACTGGTGATTTAAAGCGTCACCTTGTGAAACTTGCCAGCAT
This sequence comes from Garcialebias charrua, assembly GCA_038048925.1. Taxonomy (NCBI): domain Eukaryota; kingdom Metazoa; phylum Chordata; class Actinopteri; order Cyprinodontiformes; family Rivulidae; genus Garcialebias; species Garcialebias charrua. Next base: position 13,160 of record JBBPBX010040518.1, read on the forward strand.
TAATCAGCTTGTTGCTGCCTGTCATTAATGAGTCCGTCTCCCTTTAATGAGCTGTGTGTACCATGCGTCACCATGGCGACCGCAGGCAGACTAGGGGTGACCACCGGTAATCAGAGACGCATGTGGGTAACTGTTTCCCTCACACTGAAATCATACGCTGCTGATTTGCTGGTCAGCTGCAGCAAAGAGACGCGTCAGCCCGATCAATTAAATTAGTTTTCTCTGTAATTGTAATCATTTAAGAATAGGACACAAAGAAAAAAAAAGTGTCATGATCTGATATTATTTTGCATGATTTTGCTTTGAAAATCACATGTATAACAATGAAGGCACTTGTACCAGTAAAAGGTTTAAAAAAAAAACTGAAACATTAAAACATATTTTCCTGCATTTCTATTGTGCATGCAGCTTTTAAAAGGCCCTTTTCCTGAGCTGTTTTCCAACTAAAATTAGGTCATAGAATAATAAATAACTTGGTACAAGACTGGCATGCATCCAAACATCCTAATCCATCCTAGCAAGGAGAAAAAATGTATCAGGTAGGGTGCCTTTCAAACAATTGTTTGCATTATCATTTGTTGCACTGAGATCACTAAATGTCTATTTTAAAGTCACAGTTACAGCACATGCTTACTAATATAGGCATTAGTAGTGGCTGGACTTCATAAATCACCTAATCCTTATCCACAGTATTCCTATGCCCCATGATGCTTTGCGCGAAATGTGCACACGACTTCCGGTTGACCGGAAACACAGTTTGTTTACATGCGAGTAATACAGTTGAAGACAGTCCAAACTTTGTTGTTTTAGTTCATTAAAAATGTGGGAACACCACTCGTTTTGTTAAAAGAGGAGGGACAAATAAAAAGAAATTACAGATGTTACCTGATCGCGCAGACATAATTTAAAAATAACGCGTTTGCTCCGGCCTCTCGGCTAAGGTTTATTAGCAGCTATCTCGGCTAAAGATACCAGTCGCGTCTGAGATCTATCGTTTTAAGACAGTAAATCTTCCAAAACTCTCATTAATAAACCCTCCCCGACTAAAAATATGTTACCTGATCGCGCAGACATAATTTAAAACTACATAAATAGCGAACGCGTTTGCTCCGGCCTCTCGGCTAAGGTTTATTAGCAGCTATCTCGGCTAAAGATACCGGTCGCGCCTGACATATATCATTTTAAGACAGTAAATCATCCAAAACTCTCATTAATAAACCCTCCCTGAATAAAAATATGTTACCTGATCGCGCAGACATAATTTAAAACTACATAAATAGCGAACGCGTTTGCTCCGGCCTCTCGGCTAAGGTTTATTAGCAGCTATCTCGGCTAAAGATACCGGTCGCGCCTGACATATATCATTTTAAGACAGTAAATCATCCAAAACTCTCATTAATAAACCCTCCCTGAATAAAAAGAAATTACAGATGTTACCTGATCGCGCAGACACAGCCATAGAGAAGGATGCAGGAACACTCTTTCTTTGTTTTGGGTCCGTGTTGAAAACACTGTTGTTTTAGCCAAAGATTTAGCTTGGTCCGGTTGTTGGTGCAGCCGCGAACAGCACAGCAGGTACCTGAACCCCGGTAGGACATTTCAGTAAACGTTCCGTTTAAACAAAAGCTGTGTTTGCTCCGATAAAATGAATGAAAATAACTTTCAAAAACACCCGCGATACATACTCCGCCTATGGAATAAAGGCACTTCCAGTGTCGGACAGGAAGTACAATGCACATTCGCTTCTACAGTGACACCCCCAAGAATACTGTGGATAAAAGATACAACTTTTTTTTAACAGGAAACAAGGTTTCAAAAGGCTTGTGGGTTTTAAGGCTTCGAAAAAAGAAAAAAAAAGTATTACTGGTATGTGCCAAGAGCACAAGACAGAGATGCTGTAAAAAAAACAACAAAAAAACATACGGTAATTACAAGTGTCATTGTTACTTCACTATTACTCCACAGTGAAAAACAGTCTGGAAATTAAAAGTCTTAACACTTTGAAGGCAAGAGTTTAAAGTATGTTGACACATGACAGACTTGTTGCCGTTTTGGGGAAGGCTTTTATTGAGCGGTACAATACTTTAGAGTCAGAGTCAGAGTCAGAGAGAATTTATTGTCATTTGCACCGCATGTAGTACATGTGTTGAAAACGAGATTATGTACACAGGGTCCCAGTTACATCCAACAACAAATGCAAGAGAAAAACAATAATAACATCTAGGATTAACTAAGAGAGACATCAGCTAGTAATACACTAAGCCCTAATGTAGTAGAAAAACATCATTATAAACAGCAGCACGAACATGAGCAGATGGTCACAGATGAACGCAGATAGTCACAGATGAACGCAGCAACAAGAAACAGATCAGTATCAGCATGATGTGACATTTTGCAGTGTTTATTCTTATTATTTATTTATTCATGAGTCTGACAGCCTCAGGGTAGAAGCTGTTCCTCAGTCTAGTGGTTCTACATTTGATGCTCCTCAACCTCCGTCCCGAGGGGAGTGGTGCAAAGAGTGAGTGTGCTGGGTGAGTGAGGTCTTTCATGATGCAGGTGGCTCTTTTTCTGCATCTGGAGGTGTAGATGTCTGTGATGGTGGGGAGACTGACTCCCACAGACTTCTGTGCAGCCTTCACCACTCTTTGTAGAGCTTTCCTCTCTGCAACTGTGCAGCCTCCATGCCACACGTTGATGCTGGAGCACAGGACGCTCTCCACTGCACACCTGTAGAACGAGGTGAGGACTGGGCTGCTCAGACCAGCTCGTCTCAGCCGTCTGAGGAAGTAGAGTCTCTGATGACCTTTCTTGATCAGGCTGGTGGTGTTATTGCTCCAGCTGAGGTTATCATTCAAGTGTACACCCAGGTACTTGTAACTGGAGACCACCTCCACCGCAGATCCACCTATATACAGTGGGGTGTGGGTGTGTTTGTTCCTTCTGAAGTCCACAATCATCTCCTTCGTCTTCTTCACATTCATGTGAAGGTTGTTCTCTTTGCACCAGCTCTCCAGATGTTCCACCTCCTGTCTGTAGCTGGATTCATCATTATCTGTGATGCATCCCACCACAGCTGTATCATCTGCAAACTTAACAATATGACAGCCTGGAAGTGTGGCTGTACAATCATATGTGAGCAGAGTGAACAGAAGAGGGCTTTTTTTTAGAAGTAGAATTCACCAAAAGACAAAAATATTTATATACAGTATGTTAAGACAAACTGTAGTGACAACTGCTTGCTTGCAATAAACAGGATCAACTTTACCACACTACAGTACTGTACAGAGCAAAAGGTGTTTCACCTCTGAGCTCGAACCACCTCTGTGGAAACCCATTTTGGTAATCCGTAAAGCTAGATTCATACTCGACGCGTCGCGCAGCGCGCGAGGGTGCGCGCTCCAAAAGTGACACAATTTCACAGTCCCCGCCCCTGCGCGTTGGCCCCGCGCGTGGGATTAGCGCGTGACGTGCACCTCTGAATTTTTGAAACTCCGCAAGCCTCTGCGCGCGCGGTGGGCGCTACGATTTGATTGACAGGTCCCCACCGACAGCCTTCACCCTCTTCACGCCGGAGCCTGCAGCTGTTTGCGCCGCTGTGGTCGTAGAGACGGAGTCGCGACGCATGGAGGAATGTTTTGTGACACAAAATGTATTAAATTCTCCTTCATTCCTGATCTGGAGTCGGACTTTTCTTTTGTTTTTTCGCCAAAAGTCACGTGATCGCTTTCTCCTCCGCTGACTCTATGCATTAAAGGGGACCACATATATGTTTTTAAAATGTTTATGGTATTTCTTTGGGGTTAAAAAACAGTGTTCATTCAATTTAATACACAAAATAATTCTTAGATAATCAATTATACCCTTTTTAATTCTGCCATTTTTAACTTTCGTTTTGAACGACTGGTTCTGATTGAAGTTCTGAAGTCCACGCCCTTCAACGATCTGTTTACGCCCTCTGTAACAGCCAGTATCTGTAATGTGTTGTTGTTTTAAAATTAGCTCTTTTTTTTTTACTCATTTGACTTACTGTTAGTGTTAGCTTAAGATAACTTACCGAAACCCGTCTGAGCGCGCCGCAATTTGCTGCTCCTTTTAGCATGAGACCACCCGAATCCGATGCTAATGTTAGCTTGTTCCTCTTCCGGTTTTCGCCAGCTCCGCTCGTTCACGCGGAGATTTTGGGAGTTATCGCTGTTCCAGTCAAGACAACACAAAGTTCAACAAGTGTCTCCCTTAAATTAATCCGTAAGGAGAAGGTCCTCGCTGCTGCGAGGCTTCTGCCAGGCTGCAACGAGGCTGTACACTTGAAGCTCCGCTCCATCGTGCCAGAAGATGGTCCCGTTGACGCCGGTCCCTACGACGGGGGTCTGCTCGTTTAATTTTTGCCGGCTGCGCGTTGTGAGCGATCGCAAATACACTAAAAATTGAACTAAAACATAAAAATAACACTTATACTTTATTTATAAAGCCATTTAAAAAAACCGCAGCTGCAACAAAGTGCTGTACACATGAAATTAAGAACATATAAACAAAAGATGAGATGAAATCATGAAAAACAACCGTCATGTGTTTCATACAGAAGTGGGTTGAGCCTAACTAGGGGTTGCTAGGTGAGGGGCTGGACCTAACCAGGGGTTGCTAGGTGAGGGGCTGGTCAGGTTTGAGGTGATTGGCTGCGGTTTGTGACGTAACAAACCGCAGGAAGTGAGAACCTGACCGTTTATATCACAGACAAATAAATCTACTTAGAGTAAATAAACCACTGGGTGCATTTTTTTGGCACAAGGACTGTTTTTTTATGAAGTAAATACCCAAAGTTTAGTAAAAAAACATCAAAAAGTGCATTTTGCATGTGTGGTCCCCTTTAAAGTCATTTTAATAATTAAAAAAACACTTATTTTTTTACTTGACCTTGAACGTTCACAATGACCTTGAACTTGTTTTAACTAATGATTTTCACATTTACATTGTCAATATTAATAGCCATATTTATAGACACTTTTTGTTGGAAAATATACATTTCTGGTAAAATATACAAGATTTAGTAAAGTCAACATAGGCATTAAATATCCTGAACTTTGTTGTCATAAAATCGCTATAACTTGTAACAGCTACAAAACTGTGATTGCTATCATAGCTTATCATAAAGGTGAGATTTCAAGCTTTCAAAAATGGTATGACAGCCTTAGCCACCTCCGGTGGTACCGACTTCCAGTCTGGCCCATCGACTATTATGCCGCTCAACACATTGTCAAACCTATTTCAGAAGTCGCTTTGCATGGAGCGTATTCCGCTGACTAACTTCTACACTTGTCCCCACCTTTGCTACTATCTCTGACGTGGCCTCCGTTCTAGCCGAGCTGGCTTCAGCTTGTGGAGTAGATCTTAGTATCTTCGATTTTGCTACATTTTGCTGTGCTGCTTTCTGTGCTTTGGTATTGACCATATTGCTTGCTGGATGTATGCTGCCAAAATATACATGTTATAGGCTGTTTGTGATCTGTTTGACATAATACCCAAGTGACCTCAGAGCCTCGCTGGGATGCGTCTCACCACTTCTTTCTTCTTCTTCTTTCGGCTTTTCCCTTTGTCAGGGGTCACCACAGCAAACTAGTCGCACAAAGACTTGGCAATAATTTTTACGCCGGATGCCCTTCCTGACACAACCACAGACCACCGAGCTACCACAGCCCTCTGTGTGGAGCAGAGAGCTGCTATCTAGGGTTCCCAAGGGAGCAGATGGTGTGGGTTAAGGGCCTTGCTCAAGGGCCCAGAGTGGGGCAGATGAGGGTGGAGACAGGTGTGACTGTTTCACTTATCCCACCCACATTCTTGATGTTGTCTATACCGGGGCTTGAACCAGCGATCTTCCGATTACAAGCTCACCTTCTTAACCTTTGTGCCACCACTCCCACATGCGTCTCATTCATTCATTCATTCAACCTTTATTTAGTCAGGTAAATCTTTTGAACCTCATGGGCTCATTTACGAAAGCGACCTGCTAAAACTAAAGAACAATGAACAGCAGTGGTAGAATTTCCTTAAACAATAAACAAACAAACAATAAACAATAGAAAACAAAAGAGAGAAAAAAACAAAAGAAAGTTTTTTTTTTAACAAAGTATCAAAAAACTAGCAAAACATTATAAGGTAGACGTATAAAATCAAAGACAGGAACAAATCTGCATTGGTTTTTGCCAGGATTCCAACAGATTCTGAAAACCATTTAGAGAAGTCAAGGTCGAGAGCTTCAGATCTTTTTGTAAGATATTCCATGAAGCAGGAGCGGAGTAGGAGAAGGCCCTTTTTCCAAGTTCAGTCCTCACTGACGGAACACTGCAGGTAATCATGTCCTGAGAGCGCACACTGTAGCTGCACTCACGCAAAGACATGTAGGAGGAGATGTATGAGGGCAGCAGACCAAGAAGTGATTTAAAGATGAAAATGTACCAGTGGAAGAGTCTGCGTGAGGTTAATGATGTCCAGTTAACCAGTGAATACAGGGTGCAGTGGTGGGTACGATAATCACAACCAGTTATGAATCTTAGTGCACCATGATAGACAACATCCAACATCCGCAGGGTGCTTGTAGGAGCATTCATGTAGAGAATGTCACCGTAATCAATGGAGGGAAGGAAAGTCACAGACACAAGGCGTTTCCTGACATTCAGTGATAGACATGATCTGTTTCTGAAAAAGAAACCCAGTTTAACTTTCAGTTTCTTCACTAGGTTTTCCACGTGGAGTTTAAAAGAGAGATGTGAATCAATCAGGATACCCAGATATTTATAGGAATCAACAAACTCAATAGGGACACCATTTGAAGATAAAATCAGAGGAGGATCTGCTGGAACCGCCTTCCTATTTGAAAAAAACATCCCTTTTGTTTTATCAGCATTTAGGACAAGTTTGAGACGGAACAAATCTGACTGGATGATGTCAAAAGCAGATTGCAGTAACAGGAAAGCCTTAGCAACTGTTTTAGCTCGGCAGTAAACAACTGTATCATCAGCATAGAAATGTAAGGATGCATCAGGGATGCAGTGACCTACATTAGCTATGTAGATTGTAAAGAGAGTGGGTCCTAAAACTGAGCCTTGTGGTACACCATTTTTAACTGTTAAATAGCTGGAAGAAGTACCGTTATGTTGAACACATTGCCTCCGATTGGAAAGATAGTTAGAAAACCAACCGATGGTGTGATCAGAGAAACCGATTTCTGAGAGCTTATGACACAGGATGTTATGATCCACAGTGTCAAAAGCTTTAGACAGGTCTAAGAAAAGTGCAGCACAATAGTCCTTAGCATCCAATGCTTCAACAACATCATTCAGAACCTTCAGAGAAGCAGTTGTTGTGCTGTGTTTTTTCCTGAAACCAGATTGATGGAGAGGTAAGATGTTAAATGAGTCCAGATAATTTTTGATCTGAGAGTTTATCAGTTTTTCTTGAACCTTGGCTAAGATGCAGAGTTTAGAGATCGGTCGATAATTGTTCAGTGAGGTGGGGTCACCTCCCTTCAGCAAAGGAAGAACAAATGCTGTCTCACCACTGTCGCACCATAATCGGAAATAGCCCCCAGCGCCGTTGGTTCATTTTCCAAAACAGTCCATGCAGCATGGATTGTTTATTTAAAATGTTATAGTATTTAAATTGTAGAGAAGAGAAGTGCAGCAGGACATCAAAGCATTCATACAGCTCCGTAGCACAAAGAGGACATGTACTGCTTGATAAATTACACTGCAACAACTGAACACAGAAATTCTAAAATAATTAAAAATAACTTTTAACACTTTTATATTTTGTGATCATGATGATTTTACAAAAACCCCTATGATGATTGAAATAAATGGACTAAGTTTTCCCTCGCCCGGACGCGGGTCACCGGGGCCCCACTCTGGAGCCAGGCCCGGAGGTGGGGCACGCTGGCGAGCGCCTGGTGGCCGGGCTTTTACCCATGGAGCCCGGCCGGGCACAGCCCGAAGAGGAGACGTGGGTCCCCCTTCCCATGGGCTCACCACCTGTGGGAGGGGCCAAAGGGGTCGGGTGCAATGTGAGATGGGTGGTGGCCGAGGGCGGGGACCCTGGCGGTCTGATCCTCGGCTACAGAAGCTGGCCATTGGGACATGGAATGTCAAAGTCAAAGTCAAAGTCAAAGTCAACTTTATTGTCAGATCTGCAATATGTACAGTGCAGGACATACACAGCACCGAAATTGCGTTTCTCTCAGTCCCTCGGTGCAACAGTAAACATCTAAACATTGAAACACTGAAACATATAATAATAGACATAAGCATAAAATAGTAAAACTAACACTGAATGTCACCTCTCTGGTGGGGAAGGAGCCTGAGCTAGTGTGTGAGGTTGAGAGTTCCGACTAGAAATAGTCGGACTCACCTCAACGCATGGCTCTGGCTCTGGAACCAGTTTCCTTGAGAGGGGTTGGACACTCTTCCACTCTGGAGTTGCCCCTGGTGAGAGGCGCTGAGCAGGAGTGGGCATACTGGTTGCCCCCCATCTTGGTGCCTGTACGTTGGGGTTCACCCCGGTGAACGAGAGGGTAGCCTCCCTTCGCCTACGTGTGGGGGGACGGGCTCTGACTGTTGTTTGTGCCTATGCACCAAACGGCAGCTCAGACTACCCACCCTTTTTGGAGTCCTTGGAGGGGGTATTGGAGAGTGCGCCTCCTGGGGACTCCCTTGTTCTACTGGGGGACTTCAACGCTCACGTGGGCAATGACAGTGAGACCTGGAGGGGTGTGGTTGGGAGGAACGGCCCCCCTGATCTGAACCAGAGTGGTGTTCTGTTATTGGACTTCTGTGCTCGTCATGGATTGTCCATAACGAACACCATGTTTAAGCATAAGGGTGTCCATATGTGCTCTTGGCACCAGGACACCCTAGGTCGCAGTTCGATGATCGACTTTGTTGTCGTCTCATCTGATCTGCGGCCGCATGTCTTGGACACTCGGGTGAAGAGAGGGGCGGAGCTGTCAACTGACCACTACCTGGTGGTGAGTTGGCTCCGATGGTGGGGGAGGATGCCGGTCAGACCTGGCAGACCCAAACGTATTGTGAGGGTCTGCTGGGAACGTCTGGCAGAGTCTCCCGTAAGACGGAGCTTTAACTCCCACCTCCGGGAGAGCTTTGAACACGTTCCGAGGGAGGCGGGGGACATGGAGTCCGAGTGGGCCGTGTTCCGCGCCTCTATTGTCGAGGCAGCTTATCGGAGCTGTGGCCGCAAGGTTGTTGGTGCCTGTCGTGGTGGCAACCCTCGAACCCGGTGGTGGACACCGGCAGTGAGGGATGCTGTCAGGCTGAAGAAGGAGTCCTATTGGGCCTTTTTGGCTTGTGGGACCCCGGAAGCAGCTGATAGGTACCGGCAGTCCAAGCGGCATGCGGCTCGGGTGGTTGCTGAGGCAAAAACTCGGGCGTGGGAGGAGTTCGGAGAGGCCATGGAGAATGACTTCCGTACGGCTTCGAGGCGATTCTGGTCCACCATCCGGCGTCTCAGGGGGGGAAAGAGGTACGAGACCAACACCATTTATGGTGGAGGTGGCGTGCTACTGACCTCAACTCGGGATGTTGTGAGTCGGTGGGCGGAATACTTCGAAGACCTCCTCAATCCTACTGGCACGTCTTCCACTGAGGAAGCAGAGCCTGGGGACTTTGGGTCGGGTTCTCCGATCTCTGGTGCTGAGGTCGCCGAGGTGGTTAAAAAGCTCCGCGGTGGCAAGGCTCCGGGGGTGGATGAGATTCGCCCGGAGTTCCTTAGGGCTCTGGATGTTGTAGGGTTGTGTTGGCTTACGCGACTCTGCAATATCGCGTGGACATCGGGGGCAGTTCCCTTGGATTGGCAGACTGGGGTGGTGGTTCCCCTATTCAAAAAGGGGGACCGTAGGGTGTGTTCCAACTATAGGGGGATCACACTCTTAAGCCTCCCTGGTAAGGTCTATTCAGGGGTTCTGGAGAGGAGGGTCCGTCGGATAGTCGAACCTCGGATTCAGGAGGAGCAGTGTGGTTTTCGTCCTGGTCGTGGAACACTGGACCAGCTCTACACCCTCAACAGGGTCCTGGAGGGTGCGTGGGAGTTTGCCCAACCAGTTTACATGTGCTTTGTGGACTTGGAGAAGGCATTCGACCGCGTCCCTCGGGGGGTTCTGTGGGGGGTACTCCGGGAGTATGGGGTACCAGGCCCTTTGATAAGGGCTGTTAGGTCCCTGTACGACCGGTGTCAGAGCTTGGTCCGCATTGCCGGCAGTAAGTCAGGCTCGTTTCCGGTGAGAGTTGGACTCCGCCAAGGTTGCCCTTTGTCACCGATTCTGTTCATAACTTTTATGGACAGAATTTCTAGGCGCAGCCAAGGTGTTGAGAGGATCCGTTTTGGTGACCTTAGAATCGCTTCTCTGTTTTTTGCAGATGATGTGGTCCTACTGGCTTCATCAGTTCGTGATTTACAACTTTCACTGGAGCGGTTTGCAGCCGAGTGTGATGCGGCCGGGATGAGGATCAGTTCCTCCAAATCCGAGGCCATGGTCTTGAGCCGGAAAAGGGTAGCATGCCCTCTCCGGGTCGGGGAGGAGGTCCTGCCCCAAGTGGAGGAGTTTAAGTATCTCGGGATCTTGTTCACGAATGAGGGAAAACTGGAGCGTGAGATCGATAGGCGGATAGGTGCAGCGTCCGCAGTGAAGCGGGCGCTGTACCGGTCTGTCGTGGTGAAGAGAGAGCTGAGTCAAAAGGCAAAGCTCTCAATTTACCGATCGATCTACGTTCCCACCCTCATCTATGGTCATGAGCTTTGGGTTATGACCGAAAGAACAAGATCTCGGATACAAGCGGCTGAAATGAGTTTTCTCCGCAGGGTGGCTGGACTCTCCCTTAGAGATAGGGTGAGAAGCTCAGTCATCCGGGAGGGACTCGGAGTAGAGCCGCTGCTTCTCCACATCGAGAGGAGCCAGTTGAGGTGGCTCGGGCATCTGGTTAGGATGCCTCCTGGACGCCTCCCTGGTGAGGTGTTCCGGGCATGTCCCACCGGGAGGAGACCCAGAGGAAGACCCAGGACGCGCTGGAGGGACTATGTTTCTCGGCTGGCCTGGGAACGCCTTGGGATTCCCCCGGAGGAGCTGCTCCAAGTGGCTGGGGAGAGGGAAGTCTGGGCCTCCCTACTTAGGCTGCTACCCCCGCGACCCGACCCCGGATAAGCGGAAGAAGATGGATGGATGGATGATTTTACAATGTGACATACTTGAATTTTAAGTTGGAAGACAAAAGTCAATTGGTGCATCTGGACAGCACAAAGCCAATGCAGCAGGAGAAATGTGCATAAGGCAGAGAAGGAGATCAGCTGCAGGAGGGAGTTTCTCCCTGCACTTGTGGGCAGCGCACATGGTGCAAAATCATTTAAAATAATTTATTTTAAATAAACAATCCGTGGCTCATCCATCAATCTGCCAATTTTGTCATGTCCAATGACATTGTCCAATTGAAAAACTGTGATATAGCAAATCCTCAAAGCAACAAGGGGCTACTGTACACTTAACATCTCTTTGGACCAGGAATTTTATTAGTTTTACTCCTACATGCTGAAACAGGGTGAGCAGCACAAAAACACTCTGCTCTCAGCCATTTATTATAACTGTTGTTAGAGCAGAAAAACTTTGGACTGCAGCCGCCTGTAGTGCGCACGCGTGACTTCACACTTGCGGAACATTTTACACCTCCATAGGGGGTTCCCCTGAGAATCTCCACTCTGAGACCTGGATTCAGAAACCTTCGGTTTCAGAGAGGATGAGGGCTGTTGTCTGTAAAGAAGGAACGTTTCACGTGTAAACAGGGCCTCAGACTGGCTGCCCCTGTATGTCAATCAAGTGACAAATTTCATAGATGGATTGATATCTGTTTTTTTAATGCCATGCCGTCTACCCATAATACCTTTGAGGTCGACCAGTAGATCGCGATCGACGTACAGAATTGGGCATTCCTTGTTTAACGGATCTTTGAACAGTTCCAAAGACAACTACTGTAAAGGAAAAAAAAGATTCTGTCTTCTTCCATATGTGTTCTATGAGGTAAACTGAGCACAAGCTTGTTCCAAAATAACAATATGTACCAAAGTTGTGTATTCAGCATAACCCAAACATCACTCCTAACATGGACAGGGAGGTTTCTGGTTAAAGTTGGTTAAATGTTATTCCAGTCGTATGCCACTGCACAATCGACATAAAGACATATTCCAGCGATTATACTTTTTAAACTCAGCAGGATCCTTACCAGATCTGATCTGTAATGAACAAGAACATTCTAAAATACAACCCAAACACAAAATAAAAACATGCTTTAAAAAGTTCTGCACTTTGGTTTTCTTGTTCTTTTGAACTTTCTTCGTTTGATCTCAATGCACTCTCAGGTCCATCAGGCAGGGTTAACCTGTGACTCTGTGGAGCTGCCTCACCACGTCAGTTCTGAGGAGGAGATCGATGGACTTGTGTCTGCTGTGCAGCTTTTCCTCAAGGATCTGCTCAAACCCACGCTTGTGACGATTTCCAGGTGAGCTAAACACACCTGACATCTTAAAACTGTACAAAGGCTGGCGAGATACTTGAATGTTTTTGTTTATGTGTTTCCAGGTCTAGTCTGGATGAATACTGCCCAGTTGAACAGGTGGATTCAATCCAGAGCAAAGTTCTGGCTCTGCTTGAGGGCCTGTATGGGGAACTGGATGTTTATAAAGATTATAAAAGTTGCAACAGAGAGTCTGCAGACAGTCAATCAAAGAGTCCTTAAAGAGGAATTAGAAACTGCACTTATTTTTATTTTTTCAGTATAAATGAGATTTAAAAAAGGCTTAGTGGGTTCAATCCCCAGATTGTACCTGGGGTCTTTCTGTGTGGGGTTTGCATGTTCTCGTGTTTGTGTGGATTTTTTCAGGTACCCCAATTTTAATCCTACACTCCAAAAACATGTATGTTAAGCTGCCTTAAGGCCCAGGCCTCCCTTGCAAAAAGATCTGTGACCTTAGTGGGATATCCCTGGTAATTCTTTTTTCCTTCTTTCTGTTGCTCCCTTCTTCAGGGGTCGCCACAGTGAACTAAGTCGCACGAAGACTTGGCAAATATTTTTACACTGGATGCCCTTCCTGATGCAACCACAGACCATCAAGCTACCACAGCCCTCTGTGGAGCAGAGAGCTGCTATCTAGGGCGCCCGGGGGAGCAGATGGTGGGGGTTAAGGGCCTTGCTCAAGTGACCAGAGTGGGACAAATAAAGTCCCTTTTCCATTAATAACGGTACAGCATAATTCACCTCAACTTGGCTTGATTCCAAGGCTTTTCCACTTGTAACGGTTCGTGGAACCAGTCCCTTTTTCAGTCCTAATTTATCTGCTGAAACCGCAGATAAATTAGGACTGAAAAAGGGACTGGTTCCACAGTGCAAATCTGGCCCTAAAACGTGACGACAGAACACTGTCCATCACTAATTGGTCAGGGGATGAATGGACTACAAATGGACTGTACTTATATAGCACCTTCCTATCTTATCCAGATACTCAAAGCACTTTACACTACAATCTTTGCCCTCATTTACCCATTTATACAGCACTCTATCTATACAAAGCTAATTGAACAAATCATTCTAAAGAGACTGACTAATCACTGCTTTGAGATCACATTCATAAACCGATGGGACACACATCAGAGGCAATGAGGGGTTAAGTGTCTTGCCCAGGGCATGTGAGTGCTGGTGGATTTGAACTCCCAACTCTTGCATTGGAGGACGATTGCTCTAATCACTTATCCACAACCGCACTGGGGCAGAGAGGAGTCACTGGTTGTTTGAGAAACTTTCACAGCAACCCGATCTGCCATTTGCAATAACTCAAACGTGAGGAAAAATGTTTGTAGGCTCAATCATCGAGGTAGATAACCAAAAAAAAAAAAAGGTTAAATCGTCATCTGGACCAGTTTCTTTAAGGGAGAAATGTTTTGTCTTCCATCCGGAAGACTTCATCGGTTTTGGATTTCAAGTCAACCTCCTGTTGGAATCTCAGAAGCTTTTAACAGATGCAAAAGGACCCATCTGTCCAAAACAATCAATCATCATGTATAACAATCACAAGTTTTAGGCCAGAACATTTGATTGTTTGATTGTTGTTGATCCGGATAATGTGTGGCGAGTTGACACTGTTTCAATGAGGTTTGGGTGGTGTCAAATAATGTTACTACATGTACTGATGAAATCAGCCTGTACAAATCCCTCACACAAGGAACTGAAGAACTCAGACTTCTTGTTAATACATCAACAATTACCTTTTTGTGTCAACAAGTCCGAGTTGAAGTGCAGGCAGACTTCTGTTAATACATCAACAATTACCCTCTGGTGTGTGTGAAAGGAGTCAAGACTCGTGTGATGGACATAAGTGCATGTAATTTAGAAAATAAAATTGTTACTATGCTGATTATAAAAGGAAAACATGTATTGTATGAACCTTAGGGTTAAAGCTGTATGTGTTTTAAACTGAAGGAAATGGCTGAGCTAATGTTTATGAAAGGAACAGGTTGTTATGAACACCTTAAAAGGGATGAGAACAGGATGTCTCTTCAAATTCTGAGAAACAGGGACTTTTCAGAGAATTAGCAAACAGACTCGTACAAGCAGAACGGACCAATCAGAATATTACACCAAAAGAGCAGGGGTGAAGTCATGTGCTTAAAAACTTGCCCAAACCAGTTCAAACTCGTTGTCATGCTATAAAAGCTTTGCTCCAGCTCCAGGCAGGGCTGAAGAAGACCAGAGGGTCGACATGAGCAGAGCAACATTGAACTGACCTCAAGAGGCCACTGGAGAGAATTAGCCCAAGAAGAGTTCTTATTTCTATCAAGATAGAAGCTTTTATTTTTCACTTCAGCCTGGGTTGATTGCCATACCATTTCTACCTGAATCAGGACAGCCCTTGAAGCCAAAGGGTGAACTCTTCCAGGGCTCTGGAAGAAAAAGCCATCACTTACCTAACTAAAAGAGGTCCACGGACTGAAATGGTAAGCAACACCCCAATATTGCTCTATATAAAAATTCATACAAGATAATAGCGTTACTTATCAACAAGTATGACGAGTTAATTGAAGAGAGTACCATCCTGGTTCTTTTCATTCTAAAGCCATTTCACCAACTGAGCTGTTTAGATTGCTTTTAGCTGCTGGGAGAAATGTCTTATAAGTTGAATAACGAACTTTGTGAGAGATAAGGGCTCCAAAACTCGCTCCTGGGGCTCCAGGAGCTTGGTTGTCCCTATGGGGTACAGTGGAATCCCTCCTCAGTGGACTATCGACTCCCAAGGACTCAAGAATCCCTAACTCAGCTCATTGGAGCTAGGAACTCCCATCTTAGTGGAAACTCAACCCTTGGAACAACAAAGTCAGCCAATTGGAAATTCTCCCAAGCCCTAAATGTGCTTTTTATTAACCAGTTTATTTAATATTAAATGTAATCACTATGAATTTATGCTGTTCCCCTGCAAACTATTAATTAAAAGCAAAGCATAAATGTTAAAACTCTGGACTATCATTTCATTACATCGTGTTCATGGAATTTTTTCATTTAACTTTTATTTAGGCAGGTTAATCCCATTGAGCCTCGAGGACTCATTTACAAGAGAGACCTGGTTACAAACAAAGAATGATAACAGCGACAATAGACTTTCCTTTGATAATCAACAATAGACAATCATAAGAGGCATACAGATTTTTTTACAAGTTTAAAAAATATGTCAAAGTAGCAAAACGGATAGATTATAAGGCAAATGCAGAAAACAAAAAACAGGAACGTCTGCACTGGTTTTTGCCAGGATTCCAACAGATTCTTAAAGCCATTTAGAGAGGTCAAGGTCAAGAGCTTCAGATCTTTTTGTAAGATATTCCAGGAAGCAGGAGCAGAGTAGGAGAAGGCCCTTTTGCCAAGTTCTGTCCTCACTGATGGAACACTGCAGGTAATCATGTCCTGAGAGTGCACGCTGTAGCTGCACTCACGCAGAGACATGTAGGAGGAGATGTATGAAGGCAGCAGACCAAGAAGTGATTTAAAGATGAAAATGTACCAGTGGAAGAGTCTGCGTGAGGTTAATGATGTCCAGTTAACCAGTGAATACAGGGTGCAGTGGTGGGTACGATAATCACA
>JBBPBX010040519.1:0-29330 GCA_038048925.1 Garcialebias charrua
TACATGCAGCTCATGTAACTCCACACAGCAGCTCACCTCATGAAGTGAAAAGTCTCCAAAAACCAGCAGGAGCTGAAAAAAAATTATAACCTGCTGTTTACTGGAAATAACTTTGGCTTCTCTGCAGACAATCCGCTAAAATATTAACTTTTAAATGGCTAAATTGGACGGATCGAGTTTGTAGCTCCTCCATTGTTTTCAAGCTGCGCAGTAGAGAAAATTCTTGTTATGACGTCATCATCCTGCGACGGCGAAATCCCTATTTATCGTGTTAAAAAAACGGCGCTAATTTTAAACTATTTTCGAGAGGAATTCTAATTAATTTAACATTGTTTTAGCAGAAACGATCAGGGGTCAATCTTAATATATATATATGTTGTGCCATTTTATGGAAAGTTAAAAGATGATGTCAGCCGCGCGTACATGCAGTACGCCTCTGTACGACGTACGTACGCAGAGGCACAAGCGTAGCCCCGCAGGGCACGAACGCGCAAAGCTCTTTTTTTACGACCATGTACGCGATACGCATTGTCTCACCATAAACTTCCCCGGCGCCTGACTGTTTTGTATGTTACACAAATTAATTAAATTCCTCTTCTTCATCGCTGATCAGGACTTTTGTTTTGTTTTTTTGCCAAAAGTCAAGTAAAAGCTTCAT
Organism: Garcialebias charrua; assembly: GCA_038048925.1. NCBI lineage: Eukaryota > Metazoa > Chordata > Actinopteri > Cyprinodontiformes > Rivulidae > Garcialebias > Garcialebias charrua. The sequence continues at coordinate 659 of JBBPBX010040519.1, forward strand.
CCTCCGTTCACTCCATGACTGAAATGAATGAATTCATGTCCTACCTGGCTGCGCAAGGTTTTAAATATTTCCTGGTGGGCTGCAGGAAAAGCGATCCCTGTTTTTATTTTTTAGAAGTTTTTATTAACATATAAAGTGATAGAAAGACCGCTCGACCGCAGCAGAGCGACCGCAGCTGCCAGCTGCTGTCCCACTCGAGCTGTCAATCATTTCAGTAGGCGTGTCAGCAAGTGACCAATCAGCGACCTCAGTTTGTCCCCTGTGCACGCAGCTGCTCAAATTACAACAAGGATTTGGAGCGAAAACGCGAGCATTTAACGTGAGAACGAAAAGCAGAGCTGTGCCAGCGAACGCGTGCGCACAGAATGTGCAGAATCCAGGCAGGACGCTGAGCTTTGCTGGAGCCATTAGGACAAGGACAATCCAGAGACAAAGACAAGACACCAAGGGACTGAATATATACAGACATTGACTAGGTGAAATAACAGACACCTGCGGTGATTAAGATTAGACACAGGTGTAATGCTGCATTCCAGTTACCTCGTATTTTGGGAACTACGAAGTGGCAGTGACGTCATCTCCCCATCTACCACTTGAAAACACGTTCCGGTTACCCTGGTGGTAAAACAAGATGGACGCACGCATTGTTTTTGTTGCTGTTTCGGAATATAATAAATTAATAAACATATATGCACTCCAGACTACCAGATATGCACTCCAGACAACCAGATATGCACTCCAGACACAGAACATGTCAAAGAAGAAAGATGAACGCCGAAGGTAATAGATTTAATATATATTTTTCTCGTTGGGAAAAAGAAAAACTGGCTTTACAGCTAAAAAAAAAAACGTCTTCGCTCACTGCACAGCAAAACATGTAGGGGGTTTACGATATGTTGAAGAAACTGTACAGTGGTTGCTTTATTTTGCTAAATAAATAAGTTGCTAACACCGGTTGCTAACCCTGCTGACCACTTGACCAGGTCACCCTTGTAAAAGAGATCTCGAACGTGCAAAATAACTGGTAAAATAAAGGTGATTGATTTTATGATATATAACACCATCAGAAAGTTTTGGTTTGTAGCCTGACACTACAGTACTGTTGTTGTTTTTTTACAATCAACCTTTATTTAGTCAGGTAAATGTCATTGAGCCTCGTGAACTCATTTAAAAAAGTGACCTGCTACAAACTAAAGAATGATTAACAGCAATGGTAGAATTTCCTTAAATAATAGACAATAAACACAAGAGAGAAATATATATTTTTTCTTTTAAAACAAAGTATCAAAGACTAGAAAAACATTATAAGGTAGATGTATAAATCAAAGACAGGAACATATCTGCATTGTTTTGCCAGGATTCCAAGAGATTCAACTATTCTCCAGATTCCAACAGTTTCCTGAAAGTAGCTGTCTGAAATGTGTATTTTTCACATAAACAAGAAGTCAAATGATGAAAAAATGACAGAGAATTGCAGCTCATTATTAACTTTATGTCTGTCTGAAATAAACACTGTTTTCCCATTGCAGAGTTGTCTTGGACCCTACCATGCTGCCAGAAAACCCATCCATCCTGAAGAACAATGGTGCTCTAAGTGAAGCAGACAAGCAACGTAACGCTGAAATCAGCCGTGGAAGGGTGATTGTGGAGCAAGCCTTCGGATGTTTGAAGTGCAGGTGGAGACGGCTTCGTGACGTGCAGAATACCAGAACTGTTGTGGTGGTGAAGATCATAGTGGCTGCCTGCATCCTCCACAACTTGGGACGTGGGCCATCACAAATTTGTCAGCAGCATGCAGACGGGTCCCCCAGGGAGGATGATGAAAATGAATAACTCTTAGAATTCCGGTGTGTAAAAGAAAAAAATAATAGGTAGTATGTTGTTTTGAAACTTCCTACATTAGCGCAGTTGTTCATGACAAAACTGTCTGTACAAATGTACTTAAAAGACTGCTATAATGAAGCTTAATAAACATTTTTCTTTAAATACAGCATTTTGTCTTTGAGTTGTGACAAAAGTTCCAATCTCAGTTGTCTGAAAGTTTCAGTTTTAATTACAAAATGTGCAACAGAACAGCATTTTCAAAATTCATACAATCAAAGGCACTGAAAACCAAACATTTTTACTGGGCCGAACCTGAGCAAAATAAACAATGTGAAAACAAAAAAAACTTTAAAAAAAAAACAGAAGTTGTTTTGTGCAAAACAATAAGAAAGTTTACAGTACAGCTACATTTTTTTGTAGCATCTGGGCTGATTTCATTTGCTCCTGGGTTGATTTCATTTGCTCCATCATGTCCTGATGTCGCTGTTGACTGTTTTCCTCTGACTGGCGGAAGAACTCCAAAACCTCACTAGACCTTCGCTTGCGAGTGGAACACGCATGTGTTCAATCGAGAACAGTGTCTGTTCTTTATTAAAACTGTCATTCTCGCGGATGGGGGACTCTGCGTGGCTGCTGGTTGATGGAGAGTCTTCACAGTTCTCTGAAAAAATCATTTTAAAAGAAAAAAACACAGTATTGTTAAATTCATTATACAGTAATTGGTTTGGTTTGCATTAAAACTTATTTCTCCAAAATCTTACCAGCTGTGCTGTCCTGTGCAGGTTGGATCAGCTCAACTTTCATAGTGAGGTTTGCATCAATGTACAAACAGGACAAATCCCCTGCACTGCGATACAGGCTGCCAGAAAATGTTGTTCTCTGCTCATCAACAAACATGTTGTTGTACTGGTCGAGGTAGACTGAAAACAAACACAAACACACACTTACTACACAAATATACACGTCCTAACACATAAATATCATACAGGATTATAGACTGTTTCTAAACACGGATCTTTGGAAACCAAATATATATTTTTTTAACCACAGTTTAGTGCTAATTTATAGTCAGTTCAACAAACAATGTGTGTTTAGTTCTGGGTTGCCTAACAAAAATAAGCCACAGCGCCAAAGAAAACAAGGGTAAAAAATATATATTTTAAAATAAAATTCATAACTAATAGTTACTTTTTTAATGTGCTGAATAATAAAATGTGGCGAATGAAAGTCGCTGCCGCTGGCCTACAGAACTGTTGTGATCCAAACAACGACAAAAACAGCCGTACGCCGCAGGACATGCAACTAAACACAGGTTTTTAATGTGATCTGTGTTCACAAGCATACGCTTAAGCTTTGTGTGTGATTAAAAAACACACAACAACATTTTACAACTGTTATTTTAGTAAAAGTTAAGGAGTTCACTTACTAAGGACGCGAGTGGCCGCCATTTTGAATACGTCACTGGGATAAACTGGGGGCCGAAAAAATTGCCCCACTTCACGAATGGGAGTTTCCCACTGGAGCGGGCGTTCCAGTTAAAATCCACCACTGGGACCTTGGAAATCCCCACAATACGAGGTTACTGGAACGCAGCATAACAGTGCTGGATCACAGGAGGAAGAATGTTGAGGAAGGGCTGGTAAACATGAGGGAATAACACAACATGCAGGACCAGACCCCAGAAAACCCTACATTTATATTCATTTAAAAAGACAGGACCCCCCCACCACTCCACCCCACCCCAAATAGGTTGACCTCACATTAAATATTTTTGTTTTTCTTGCCATCGTTGTTGAATAGTATGGAGTTGATTAAAGCACAAATAGATGCTTTTTTAAAAGACAAAAAAATATATAAGCTTCTATTTGGGTTTTTTATTTCAATTTAAAAAAACACTCCATAAAGCTAGAACTTTAAATTATTCATCTTCAATTTATGAGAATAAAAATAACCCCCAGATTATTTTTCAGTACCATAGCTAGTCTAAGGAAAAATCATATCTCTGTTCATTCATGCATTCCTACAACTATAAGCAGTGATGACATCATGAGATCTTTTTTTTTAAATAAAAAAAAATTGTTTCAATTCAGGAAAAAAAATCTAGCCAACATTCCTACTATTGCCTCCAGTTCTGTCAGATGAGACAACTTTAAAAATGTCACTAGAACCAGATTTATGTTTGGACTATTTTTGTCCTGTTAAGCTCTCTGAATTGTCTAAACTAATAGCTTCATCCAACCCATACACATGTCTGCTAGATCCCAACCCAACCAGGCTGTTTAAAGAGGCATTTCCCTTAATTAATAACCATGTCTTGGATCTGCTTATTTATCTCCAATAAATGGTTACATACCACAGAGCTCTAAAGGTCCACTGACATCATCTTTCTACTTTACATAAAATGAGACAAGATACATACAGTACTGTATCTTGTATCATTCAACTATGTTCGTTTTTAATAGCAAAATGAGAACTATATTACATTTTGCTTTAAAATTGATTTTAAATTTGGCGCTGTGTGTCCCCTCAGCAAATCCTGGTATTTCCGCATACGTCGTCTGTGACGTCAGGACAAGAGAGTCTACTCGCACGCCCCTACAGCTCTGTATTCTGGCAGTGTATTTTTCGCATTTTTTGTTTTTGTTTGTTGTTGTTGCTAGGTTAGAGGGTGTTACAACCGGGTAGACGTTTGGGCAAAGCACAGTTTTCACTTAATCCCAAAAATAAGGAAACGTGAAGGATTTATCTCCATCGGAGGACTGAGCTGACAGCAGCTCCTTCCTCTGTCTGGGTCTCGAATATCCAATGTCCAACTTGAAAATAACTTCACTGCGGTTCTGTACCTCAGTGAAGTTATTTTCAAGTTGGACGTTGGATATTGGAGCTCCTAGTCTTCATTGGTGCGGTGCTCTCGTCAGTCCGCTTCATGGAGTCTGATTTCGTGCAGCCACGCTGTCTGCCCCTACTCAGAGACGTAATGGTTCGCTTAGGGACCGTCAACAAATTTTCCAGCGCGTCACTCTTCAGAAACAAAAAGTAATGTATTTTACATGATTTGAGCCACCCACACAAATCTTACATCAAACTACTCTCCAAGACCAGATCTACGAGGCACAGCTGTTTATTTCTCAATTTTTATGCATTTTGTAAAATTTTCACAATTTAATATTTCATAAATCACTGTTTTTGGTCAATACCATTCAGGTCTTTTGAGCCACCCACACAAATCTTACATCAAACTACTCTCCAAGACCAGTTCTGCAAGGCACAGCTGTTTATTTATCCTTTTTATGCATTTTGTAATTTTTCACAATTTAATATTTCATAAATCTGTGGGTTTTTCCTCAATAGCTTCCAAGTCATATGACCTGTTGAACCAAAATCACTGTGAAATAATTCTACTAGTCTCTATAAATGAGGCACAGTCATTTGTTTTCTAACCTTTTCTATTCTGACAAAAAAATTGTTAACATTTGTACAATGATTTAAAATGACTCAGTCTCCTGCAACCCTTCTGTTTCCTGTCCATGGGGATGAGTTCCAACACGAAAGGATACCACCATATGTCTCTGATCTTGACCTGTAAGCAATCCAGCAAGTGGAAAGAATCAAAAATTATAATCCCATAATTGCCTGGGAGGAGTCGACGAGGGACAGGACAGCCCCCAGAAACCATCTTGGCTACAGCAAACTGGTTGGTCCACTTAAGTTGTTTACTTGGTGGGGTAACTTCAGTGTGCTTGGGACTACTCTGACTGACGAAGCCCTCTGGAGTGAGGGTGAAACGTTTCTACTAAAAAGAAACTGTCCAGATGAACTGATTGAGAATGAGCGGATAATCCCATAATGTTTCTGGAAATTCCATACTATAGGTAATCCCATTGCGGTAAGCTTTTAATCCTTTGGAAAACTGAGTCTGTTAACCCTTGGAAAACTGAGTCTGTAATCCCTTGGAAAACAAAGTCTTATATTCCACAGCGGTAATTCCTCAGCAATAATTCCACAACGATTAGAGTTGTTGATTCCATCAGCAACAAATGTTTTTTAATCAGCATGTAGAGGGAATTCCTCGATTGACGCAGAGGAGGCGGCCCTTTGATGAAGGTTGAAGACCAACGTTGGAGTTGCAGGTCCCCACATTGAAGGTTGTAAGCTGGTTGGCTTCCAGTCCGTGCCACTCTGGTTCTATGTGTCATGCAATTACCTGTATGTGGTTTTAGGTGGGCTTATGATTGGGATTTTACACTAGCCTTAACTATATGTGCCTGGTATGTAAGCTAGCATGGTTTAGATCAGCTACAATTACCAATTAAAGGGTGGATCAATGCTGTAAAAATCAAATATAGGGATCTATACCTATAGAAGTTTCAGGAGGGCTTCTGTAACGAAGGCCTCTTCTTCCAAATTATTCCTCCATTCATAATTTAGTTTAAATTAAACTAAAATAGAAAAGAAAATATAGTTTGGTCTAAATGTCTGTTGTCCTTTTAGATGAACGACGTAGGATTTGGTATTCCCAATACATTTTGAAGTCTATGGCAAGACTCATTAAAAATGAATAGATAATCTAGAATAGAATTGATCGAATCGGTTAAATTTAGAAATTGTGAGACCAGTGTAGTTTATGGTACCTAAAGTAGCTTTAAACTACATTGACTCTTCAAGGACCAAGGGGGATTTACTGTCTTCACGAGGTAACAAAGTCATCAGATGCTTTGCCAAAGTGTACCAATTGGCTCGCGCATCTGCTGCAGACAGCACGGCTCAGACTCTCCGGGTAGCCTTACTGAATGCAAGGTCCCTAACCAATAAGACTTTTATTCTGAATGACTTTTTTTAACCTCCAAAAAACTGGATTTTATGTTCCTGACAGAAACTTGGCTTCATGTTGATGAGTCTGCTCCATTTTCTGAACTTCTCCCTCCTGACTGCGCTTTCTTTAGCTCTCCTCGGACAACCGGTAAAGGAGGAGGATTAGCTTCTGTTTTTAAATCCAGTTTTAAATGTCGGCAGATCCCCACTCATTTTAATCAGGGTTTTGAACTTTAGATGTTAGAGATAAACTTCTCTCCCCTTTTACTCTGCACCACAATCTATTATACAGATTTAAACTATGCATTGAATTTATAAATGTAAATTCAATGTACAGTATAGTTTAAATCTGTATCTGTTGATCAAAACCAACAAGACTTACAACTCATAGTGCCACAATAAAAAATGAAACTAAAAAACGGGGAGTGGTTGTGTTGATTTCCCATACTGCTTAGCAGTATATTAGTGTTCAATTGTAGTTTAAATCTTTATCCGTTGATCAAATTCAACAAGAATGACAACTCATAGTGCCACAATCAAAAACAAAACTAAAATATGGGGAGTAGACTGTGTTGATTTCCCATAATGCTTAGCAGTATTTTAGACTAGCTGCACCATGAGTCAGAAGGACGTCTGTGGTATAGAACTGCCTCTTGTATGCTATTAGTTTGGTTATTACCTGTAGTGAGGCTCAGTCTTCTCTGGGTTTACCTCACACAGTGTTAAGACAGAAGTCACAGAGTATGGTGCAACATATCGCATGTGCTCTCCATTCAAGAAATTCATTATTACAGCCTCCTATACCTGAATGCCGGTATCACATTGGAAAAGTATCTGTATCGGTCGATAACCAGATTTAAGGATCGGATCGGATCTGACGTGAGAAATGTGGATCGGTGCATCCCTAAAAATGATGTCAAAACGAACGAGCCCTTCTCAAAATCTGACTATTGCAATAAAGTGTGTCTTCTACATAAAAAGCCACATCCTCTACGCAAATGTCGAGCATTTAGGGAGAAGTCCATTGAAGATCATAAGAGCTTCTCGAAGGAGAATCATGTTTGCTTTAAATGTTGCTCCTCCACACAGCATGTAGCAAAAAACTGCACAGCCATAATCCAGTGCTCTGAATGCAACAGCGAAAGGCATTCCACAGTGCTTCACCCTGGGCCAGCACCTTGGGCAACAGAGGTAGATCCTCCATCGGTGCACGGTGGGGAGGATGAACTCGCCTTTCAATCACAGGTCAAAACTCAGTGCACACAAGTTTGTGGAGGGGATCTTGCTGAGAGATCATGCTCTAAAATAAGCCTTGTAAAGGTTTATCCATCTGGGTCTAGAGATAAGGCTAAGAGAGTTTATACCATCTTATACGAGCAAAGCAACCGATCACTAATTACTTCAAGGTTCTTTGAAGTTTTCAGTGACACAAGTTTAAGTTCTCCTTACACTTTGAGAACATGCGCTGGAGTGAAACAAGTATCAGGTAGAAGAGCTAAAGGCTACAAAGTAGAATCTCTGGATGGAGTTGTTCGCCTTCCATTACCAAGTCTTATAGCGTGTAATGATATCCCGAACAAAAGAGACGAGATTCCAACTCCCGATGTAGCACTCTACCATCCTCATCTGAAATCACTAGCACATCTGATCCCAGAGGTCGATCCAAATGCCCCAATCATGCTTCTTCTGGGCCATGACATGCTCTGTGTTCACAAAGTCCGCAAACAGGTGAACGACACGCACAACATGCCTTACGCACAAAAGTTGGACTTGAGGTGGGTGATAGTCGGCAATATATGCCTGGGCAACGTGCACAAACCACCAACAGTTTGTACTTTCTTCACCACTGCTTCTGATATTGGATGTCCAACACTCTTCCAACCATGTCCAAATGTGTTTCACATTAAGGAAAGATATAGCGGATTCCCAGTCAATGAAAACCTTCCAGCATGTTTAGAGGAGTCACCTATTTGTGAGGCTGACCACCTAGGATGCTCTGTGTTTCAGAGAACCAAAGACGACAACCAAGTAGCACCTTCGATTCAGGATGTGTACTTCATGAAGATAATGCAGGAAGGACTTTGCAAAGACTCAAACAGTAGTTGGATAGCGCCATTGCCTTTTAAACATCCACGCCCAAGGCTCCCCAACAATAGGTCTCAAGCGTTGAAACATCTCACATCTCTCAGACGCAACCTTGACAAGAAGCCCAAAATGAGAGAACACTTCCTGAGCTTCATGGGCATAATGCTCCAGAATAACCATGCAGAGTTAGCTCCTCCACTCAGTGAAGAAGAAGAAAGGTGGTACTTAACCACATTCGGTGTTTACCACCCAAGAAAGCCGAGAAAAATTTGGGTCGTCTTCGATTCGAGTGCCTAGTTCAATGGCATGTCCCTCAATGATGTGCTGCTAACTGGACCCGATTTGAATAACAAACTCCTTGGAGTTCTGATCCGCTTCAGAGAAGAAATAATTGCCTTCACAGCGGACATTGAACAGATGTTTTATTGCTTTCTAGTTAAAGAGGAGGATAGGAACTTCTAATGTTTCCTTTGGTTTGAAGACAATGACCTATCCAAATATATTGTCAATTATCGTATGAGGGTCCACGTCTTCGGCAATAGCCCATCTCCTGCCGTGGCTATCAATGGTCTGCACCAGTCTGTTCAAAGTGGTAAGTTCCATGTTGATTGTGATGTTCAGCATTTTGTGATACATGACTTCTATGTAGATGATAGGCTGAAGTCTCTACCTACAACTGAGGCCGCCATCAGCTTGCTCAAAAGAACATAGGACGTACTCTTTAAGTCAAATCTGAGACTGCACAAGATAGCTGCAAACAGCCAGGAGGTCATGGAGGCTTTCCCACCATCTGATCGGGAAAATGATCTGAAAGAGCTAGACCTTGATGTTGATCAGCTTCCAATTCAACGCAGTCTCGGACTCAGTTGGAACCTCCAGACAGACTGTTTCCACTTCAGTGTCTCAAAGGAGGTAAAGCCATACACCCAACATGGCGTCTTATCTACAATCAACAGTCTTTACGATCCTCTTGGATTTGCAGCACCAATCACTATCCAAGGCAAGGCAATCTTAAGAGAGCTCACAGCAGGTATTGGAGATTGGGACACACCTCTACCAAAGGAAAGGGAGGATGCCTGGATAGTATGGAGAGCCTCTTTGACTGAACTCTCTCACCTTTCAATTCCTAGATTGTACACCAAAATGTCACATTCGGCAGCTGACAGGAAAGAATTGTGTGTCTTCTGTGATACGTCAACTAAAGCTATTGATGCAGTTGCATATTTGAAAGTCACAGACGCTGAAGGTAACAATCAGGTTGGGTTTGTCATAGACAAAGCTAAACTAGCCCCACATCCAGAGCATACGATTCCCAGATTAGAGCTCTGTGCAGCGGTGCTTGCTGTCAAGCTAGCTGACAGAGTGTCCACAGAGCCGAACTTTCAGCTCAATGCTGTATCTTACTATACAGACAGTAAAGTGGTTCTGGGCTATGTTTATAACGAAAACAGATGGTTCACTTCTATGTCTATGTTAGTAATAGGGTACTACGGATCAGAAGGTCATCTAATCCAAACCAGTGGTACTTCGTGCCCACAGATCAGAACCCAACAAATCATGCAACTCATTTTGTTGCTGTTGGTCAACTCATCCATACCAAATGGTTGGTTGAACCCAAGTTTCTGTACTCACCTGAGCTAGTGGTCTCTGAGAGAAGCTACAATCTGGTTGAGCCAGATATAGATCCAGATGTATGACCTCTAGCATCTATCTTGAGCACAACAACGTCCTCTGACCATCTGGGTTCCCAACGATTTGCTAGGTTTTCTTCTTGGCGGTCACAAATTTGTGCGATGGCATGCCTTGTGCACATAGCACATCTTTTTCATGTCAAAGCAGTAAGAAGTGACTCCTGCAGAGGTTGGCATTACTGCATGTCAGAGGTTTCAGCGATCGTCAATGCTAGACCTCTGGTTCCTGTGAAAACTGACCCTGATGATTCATTCATCTTGACGCCTGCTGCTTTACTCACTCAGAAGGTAAACATTGTTCCAGCACCTGCAGGAGAGTTTGGAGCTTCAGACCTTTACAAATATCAGTGGCGCCAGGTCCAACATTTGTCTAATACCTTCTGGGATCGATGGAGGAAACAGTTTCTCCCAACACTGCAGCCACGCAGAAAGTGGCTGGTGACTCATCCAAACATCAAACCAGGAAGTATTGTACTCCTCAAGAACATTCAGCTGCCAAGAAATGAATGTCCTCTTGGTCTTATGACACAGACTTTCCCGAGCAAAGATGACAAAGTCAGAAAAGTTGAGGTGAAGATCTGCAAAGCAAGAGGTTCTTCAGTCTTCCTTAGGCTTGTCACAGAAATAGTGATTCTCTTCTCTCCAAATGACTAAGGACTGTTGTAATCTAGTAAGTGGTGAGAGATCACGCCAGGCGGGGAGTGTGTTGTTGAGTGTTTAGCAGTGGGTGTATTTGTACATGCTGACTGTCCCTTTAAGAGATACAGCTTAAGCTATATGTCATGTGACTTCAACCAGGAAGTTAGGTTGAGAGTCAGAATTCAAGTGTTGTCCATGTGTTCAGTCAAGCCAGTGCCATCTGCATATGTATTCGCTCTAAATGTAGCATCGTGGGTATGTTATGTTTAATATATTATTGCATGACATTATTTTCACAGAATTTCTGGTTTGTTAAGTTTTGCTTCAAGTATTTTTGAATGTTTATCGCAAGGTAACAATACTACTGTTAATTTGTTATCAAACCAAGCTACTGCAATCCTCGTCAACTAAATATTATTACAGGAGATGGAGATTATTTATACAACACAGTGGAAGCAGTAAAGCAAAAAAGTCAAGTGACAGGAACTGGATGAGTTTAAGTTACGTGCTGCAACATTTAAAACAGAGGAGGACGCTAGTTCCCTTATCAGTCTTGTCACTCGGTGCAACATATCACTATGGGAAATGGCACCCGCACAGTTTACCTGAAGGAATACAATCACGCCTTTACGGCAGGGGGTGTCAGCGTCGTGCCAGAGGCTCCACCCTCTGGGTACTTAAGCCGCTGACGCCCATCCATCGATCTCTTATTGCCCTTCACCTCGCTTAAAACCTGAACTTCGTGGGACTTCTCTGTTGTCGCATCGCTCGATCAGAGGTGAGCTTGCTCCCTACACTGAGCGTACAGAGAAAATTTCCGGCGCATTGCTGGGCTGGCGAAAGCTAGTCCAGCGTTTTTCTACTTACCTCAAAGTTTTCTTCTCTCTCCGCAGCTGCTTCGCTCGAGGGCACTAACTACGTCACAAAACTCCCTGCTAACCATTAGCAAGCTAGCCAGCGAAAGCGAAACGACGGAGAGGATGGCTTCGAACAAAAGGAAACTAGGAACACTTCTCGTGTCCGGACATGGCTCCCGAGAAGGGAAAACAGAGGACAAAGACCCAAAAGAAAGTCAGCAGGACGACGAGCCCTCGCTCGCGCCCCTGCCACAGCGGCTACGGTTACTCCCTCTCGGCAACGGACACCCACGAGGCCTGTCCTGTCTGCCTAAGGATTCTGCACGCACAAAAAGTGCTGGAATCCCCCGACTCCTGCTCCCATAGCTGTCGGATGCCGGCGGTAATGAGGAAACATCGCGCGGACGCGTTGGCTAAATACATCGCGAAGGCCGTGGCGCTGAAGGTCACACGCTTCACAAAGCCGCTCGCTCCCGAGTCAGAGCTCGAGAACGTGGACCTGGAATGCAGCAGTCAAGTCGGAGATGAGAATGTGTCAGACTCCTCAGTTCCTGTCGAGGACTCAACGCCCGAAGTGTCTGACCAAGACGCCGAGTACGGTTGCAGAAGAGAAAAATAGGATTCTTCCTAGAACCTGGCGTAAATTCTACCGGAACTGGACATGTCGGTTCTTGCTCTTTTCGACCTATGCCATAGGGCGGCGGCCGCCCTGCAGGTCGCATGGCCAGACCCCATGCCTGGCCAACAGGTTATGAGGCTGGCGGGAAACTACTTCTATGCGAAGCAGCAGCTGACGACGTCACAAAAAATGCCCATTTTCCCGGACTTCCTCATGGAGCTCCCTTGACGTTGCCACTAACCTGACTCCTGGATGTCACAGGAATGGAGGCAGCAGGTCTCGCCAGCGCACCCCCAATAGAGGAGACCCTGGCGGCTCATTTGGCTCCCGTAGCTACGGGGGCGAAGCCAGTGCTACCTAGCAGAGCCTGTCGCGCTTCGGAGAAACAGCTCGAGAAATGCTACAAGGCTCAGGGCCTCATGGCTCGCGCGATGAACGCGTCGACCATGATGCAGGCGTACCTGGCAGAAAAGCTACAGGAACTCCAGGCAACGACAAACGAACAAGCCGCAACGGAGGCCATGGAGGAGGACCGTAGCGCCTCTGACTTCGTACTCTGCATGATGGGGACAATAGCATCACGCAATGGCAGAAATGGTTGTCGCCCAATGCCATCTTTGGCTGACTTTATCGGACCTCCCGGAAAACCAGAGGTCCCCCTTCCTCCAGCACCCGATTGAGCCAACGGGACTCTTCGGGGGAGCCCTGGAACGCATCCAGGCCAGGTTGGAACAAAGACGCAAACAGGCAGAAGCCCTCTGCGAGGGGCTGCTGAGGAAAAGCTTTGCACCCCAAAGGAAGACGTGCGTGGCCCCCCACAGAAGAGACCTGCTGGCGAAAGTGAGACTTTCCAGTATCGGCCAAGGGCCTCTTCACTGACCCCGTGTGGAAAGCAAAATCGAGCCTGATGAAACGGGACAAATTAATAATTTTACAGGTTTGCCCGCCCACACGGTACAGGAACCTGACCTTCTGAGCCCAGTCCCCACTTGTAAAATACTACAAGGAGCTGGTGACATGTGTGCGCACACTAAATATGACACTGTATGTGTAGTCAAAACAAACACTGTTTCATGCATGTACAAAAATAAAAGTACCAAAGCACAGACTGCCCTGGTTCCTGACTTGAGTTCCACTTTCATAAAGCACAAACCACGTGCTCAAACTATGAACCGCAGCAGGATACACGAGCTCTGCCTGAGACAGTCAGATCTCGTGATATCTTCTGTTGGGCTGATTGGCCTGCTCGAGAAAGCGCGAGAGAGGTCAAAGGCCACCCCTCCCATACTCAAACATGACGAGCATCAGTTTGACATGCCCTCCAGGCTCATGGCGCACGTGCAGGCCTGGAGGGCGTGTCTGCCAAACGAATGGGTCATGACCAACGGCGGCCGCCACTAGAGGCCGCTAAGGGCGCCGCCCCTCTGGAACCTGCAGCTCTTCTTCATTTGAAGATTTATTTTTCATTTTTTATAAAAATGAAATAATAAAATAAAAATATTTTGAGATGTATGCATATATGTTTTTAGTTGTGTAGGATAAATATTTTATGAGTAATGAGTTGTTTGTTTCAAAAAACGTTTTTTGATTGTGACGTACTTCCGGTTCCCCGCTGGGCGCCGCTAACGGCTTTTCCATTGAATCTAATTATAACTAGCGCTAAGCGCATGCGCAGTTTATGTCCCATCTGTCCAAAACTATTGGACTGTACAGGTCGCATTTTCCGTCGCCCTCGAGCCTGGACTCGTCTCTGTATCGCTGCGGTTCGTGTGTTTCCGGTCCGAGGAGGAGGGGCCGGAGTGGGGACCATCTCTGTTCAGAGCTGATCACACGGCGACGTTGAAACAGCAGTAATTATTAATGGTGCCTTTCTACACAGGTAAGCAAGTAATATTAAGTGAGTTTAATGAATCGCTAAGCAAAGTTTGAGCTGATCTCATCTGTGTGCGTGACGTGGTGTGCGTGTTGCGATCAGTCAACAGTAGCTAGCTACTAGCTGTGCTTATGTTGTGTACTGTACAACATTATAAAAGTTGCTAGTTATGAAGTGAACCCGAATGTCTGAAGACGACTCCTGTCTGTCCATCTTCAGCTCATGTCATGAACTGTTTTACTCCTCAGAGTGTCTGTGTTAAAGGTTCAGTATGTAACATTTTTTATAAACATATTTCTTCACTCTGCCACATCTCCTGACAGTAGCTAAAAGACAGATACTTAAACTGCTAAGCTTCAGCAAAAAGAGGAAAATATTGATGAGTAGCAAAACACTAAAAGTAGCAATTTTTTTGCTGAAAGTATCAAAATGCTAGTTAAAAGCAGTGGTGGACTGGAGAAAGTACTCAAACACTGTACTTAAGTAAAAGTACAAATAAACAGACAAAAATGTACTCTAGTGTAAGTAGAAGTACCACATTAATGTTTTTACTTAAGTAAAAGTAAATAAGTATTTGCTTTTAAAAATACTTAAAGTATTAAAGTAAAAGTACTTGCTGAATGTATTACCTAATGCAATGGCCTACAGTATCATTAAGTGTGCGTACTGTATGTATATTTTCTGTAATACTTTAAAAGTGTTGTTCCAGTTTAAAGAACAATGCTGCAGATAGTGCATGTTTTTATTGTGTGACACCGTTCACACTTGGGCTTGTGATTCTGTGTGCGTCAGAATTTCAGGGATGACCTGCAGGTTAAATGTCATTAAATAAAATAAGAAAGAGGAATGATTATACCTCTGAATTTTTTTATTTAACACAAAATAAAACCAGTAAAAACATTGAAGTAAAAGTTGTCTGATGAAAAAAGGAGCATTAGACCTAACAAAGGAATAGACATTGATCACTTCAACTCCAGTTTGTCATCAACTCTGATTAAAATACTGTCTAGTCAACCTTGTAATGGGTCAATAGTGAACAATATTTTAACTTCCTGACACCATTTGCAAAACTTGGACCCAAGTGTTGAGTCATTTGGAAACATCTCTTGTCTCCTAACGTCCCATGAACTGACACATTTTAATATTGCAGCAAGAATTTATTGTTCAAGTTCAGAAGATTTTTTTTTTGTCCAGTCTGTCTCTTTTGGGAGAGAGAATCTGTCCTGCTGTACTGAATAGTCTTTCAATAATCTTTCAATATTTTTTTTAATAAGGCCATGGGTGGTGCATATCTTCTGGCTGATTCTCCACGGTGGAATCCATTGTGGGTGTGTTGGCGATGCTGTGGGTGGCCCCAGCTCAGTGACATATATATACTAGAACATACATTATTGGCCCAATTTCTAGAAGGTGGGTGTAATGTTACCTGTCAACTTTGCAGTGATTCAGTGGCCAAACTCCCCTCTCACCTTTGGTTACTTTCAAACTAACGAACAAATCAAAAAATCGCAACATGAAAGTTACTTGTAACTCAACACATTATAGAAATGTAGTGGAGTAGAAAGTATAGATACTTCATGTAAAATGTAGTGGAGTAAAAGTAAAAAGTACCCACATTTAATTATACTTAAGTAAAGTACAGATACATGAAAAATGTACTTAAGTACAGTAACAAAGTATTTGTACTTAGTTACATCCCACCACTGGTTAAAAGTAGCAGAAAAGTAGCAGAACAGTAGCTAAAATCTCAACAAGATAAAAAAGAAAACGGATTTAAGAGAATAATGTTTAAGGGAAAGTTTCATATTTTGAAAGATATAAAACTAGCAACAAAAAAGTAAGCTGAAATTAGCACAAAATATGTAAAAAGAACAATAAAGTGGTCATAGTGTTATGATTTCAAAGGTTTACCCAGTTGGTAATGAGACCCAGAACGACACGAAGAGGTGCAAAAGTAACAGTGTTTATTATTTACAGTGCAAGTCTATATACATATGTACAGGGATCTTCTGGATTTCCTGGAAGATGAAACAAACTGTCAAAAAGGCTTGACTATAAGGCTCTTTCAAGATGATTGATCTTGTTTTGTTTGTTATTTTCCTCACAGGTGAAGTAGTAGGATAAACGTCACAGAGAAATCCTTAGTTCCTTGAGATGAATCCCAGAGGGCGAAATGATTGGAGAGCAAGACACGATGAGCAGAGAACTGAACCCAGGACCAAGATGGAAACGAGGACTGGAAACACAACAAAAAACAAGGTAAGTGTCTCTCAAAGTACTGTACTCAGAAACTGGCTAGAAGCATAAATACCATGAGTAGGCATCAATGCTCCAGTGAAGAGTAGGACTTGACTGCAGCCTTAAGTATAGGTGGAGCTCATCAGGTGGATCACAGTAAAATAGATCATTTTTCTTCCCCATAAATCAGTTATTTAAAATCTAATCTGGAATCATTCCTCCTTGTTAGACTTCAGTTGACCTGTTTAAGTTGGGCCCAAATTTGTTATTATCTTTTGATTTATTTTTCATTGAAATTTTATTCTTTGTTAGTTTATTTTTGGAACTATTAAATTGAATTATTTGGTGGATTTTTGAACACCTTTGTCCTTATTTAAGTCTGGACCCTCACAATTCTATTTATATTATGAACTTGTATTACTAAAATAATTATAACAGAATATGATAGAAGTTGTCCAAAAATTGAAAAGTGGAAGCAGAACACTCCCATTCTCTTTTCACACTGATGCCTCAAACAAGGTGAAGATGAACCATGTTTTATTAATGATAGTTTTATACAAATGGATACACCTGATATATACAAATAAAAACATGAACAAACTTACTTTACAGTATACAAACATAATTATGCATACTTCTACACATGCTTAAAAACTATTATGGCGCCCCCCCCATAAAAAAAAATCACCAGCAACAACACTGGTCATGACGACTATATGTCATGGGCTCAAGCTACAATTCAGAAGGAGACCGCCCCCCTTCACAGGGGTACTGCAATCAAACATTAACCATGCACGCGCACACGTGCTGAGGGAGGAGGTATTGACGATGCTGCAGAAGGGAGTAATAAGTTTGGTCCCGAAATGCAACCTACGCTCCGGCCACTACAGCAAGTACTTCCTGATGCCCAAAAAGGATCATTCCCTAAGACCAATCCTGGATCTCAGGACTCTGAACAAGAGAATAAAAACTTTTAAGTTCAAGATGCTTACACTGCGGCAGGTTCTCCAGTCTGTGAGACCAGGAGACTACGCATGTACAGTTGATCTGAAAGATGCCTATTTCCATGTAGGCGTGTGGAGGAAACACAGAAAATTCCTCCGTTTTGCTTTCGAGGGAAAAGCTTATGAATTCAAAGCTTTACCCTTCAGTTTAAAGACGGCTCCTTGTACATTTAATAAATGTCTGGATACAGCCCTGACCCTCCTCAAGAATCAAGGTCTCAGGGTTATGAACTTCGTGGATGACCTCCTAATTCTGGCTGGAAGCAGAATACAGGCCCAGTCACACTCCTACAGGGTAATCTTTCACCTGGAGACGCTCGGTTTTGTCATATATCTACGGGAGAGTAACCTAACTCCATCACGGGTTACCGTATTTCTGGGAGTACAGATCGAAACTGTGCGGTACAGAGCATGGCTCTCAAGAGAACGAGTTTCCTCGATTCGCCATTGCCTGAAAAAATTTCAACTGGATCAGCGGGTCCCCATGAAAACGTGCCAATGCCTTTTAGACCTCTTGGCGGCAGCCATACCGTGTGTACCACACGCATTGCTGAAAATGCGGGCCCTACAAGTATGGCTAAACCAACAGACACAACCTGCTTGGTCGAGCAAGAAAGGTTAGAATAGGTTCAGAGTGCCTGAGAGCCCTAGAACGTTGGAGAGACTTGTCTATCTTCACGGAAGGGGTCCCGTTGGGTAGGGTGTCATCTCATGTGGTCATCACGATGGACTCCTCAAAAACAGGATGGGGGCGATCTGCAGAAATCAGAACGCCCGTGGTCTTTGGAATAAACAGGAAGCAAGATTACATATCAACTTCCTGGAATTGTTGGCTGTATTCCTATCAGTAAAATACTTCTTTGGAAAAGGTCTGATTGCAGGGCAGCACGTCCTGGTGAAATCAGATAACAGGACCACAGTGTCCTTCATCAACAGAGAGGGGGGGGGACAAGGTCCCGAGCCCTCCTCGGACTGACGCAGAAGATGCTCACGTGGTGTGCTCCAAGAATCTTGTCACTCAGGGCGACTCATGTTCCCGGTGAACTGAATTATGGAGCGGATGCCCTCTCGAGAGGGCCTCTCGGTGTCAGAATAGAGTCTGAATCCACGGGTTGTGGAACAGGTCTGGTCACGATTTGGGAGAGCTTCAGTGGACTTGTTCACTTGCAAAGCTAACTCGCAGTGTGACCTTTACTTCTCTTTGAAGGAAGCAGATGCATCGTTGGGAACGGACGCTCTGGCACATGACTGGCCAGCATGGGTGCTGTACTATGCTTTTCCACCTGTCCCTCTGATTGAGGTGACACTGGAACGTGTACGTCAGGGAGCCCTCTCCCTGATACTGATAGCTTCCAGGTGGCCGCAGCAACCGTGGTTCCCGTATTTGGTCTCAATGTTATCAGGGATACCATGGCAATTGCCTTCTCACAGGGACCTGCTGACTCAGGCACGTGGGCAGCTTCTACACCCACGTCCAGAGTTGTGGCGGCTCTCAGCCTGGCCTCTGAAGGGAAATGGCTGAGGACCTAAGGCTTTGATTGCTTTATCCAAGAACAAACAGCAACAACATACACAAGGGTGTCCCTTGGTGTTTATGTTCGCTTAGGAGACGTTCATTGGAGAGGTTCTTCAAAGTCAAAGTCAAAAGTCAAAGTCAACTTTATTGTCAGAACTACAATATGTACAGGACATACACAGGATTGAAATTGCGTTTCTCTCAGTCCCTCGGTGCAACAGTAACCATTTAAACACTAAAACACTGAAACATTTAATAAACATAAGCATAAAATAGTAAAAGTGTAACACTGTCCTGAGTTTTTGCATAGTAGTATAAAAGTATGAAAATTTACACCAACACTAAAACACTAAACATTTAATGAACATAAGCATAAAATGAAATAATAAAAGTGTAATACTGTCCTGAGTTTTTGCATAGTAGTATAAAAAAGTATAAAAAGTATATCTATAAAATAAACTGAAGGTTCTAGCATTGACATTTGCAAAGAGTGGCAAAGCAGCATATGAGTTAATGTACACAGTATATGTATGAGGTAGTAGTTGATGTTGGTATAGAGGCAAAAGTGGCATATGCAGTAAGGCACATTGGGCATCCTTAAATAAGGCTGGTCAGAGAATACTGTATATGTATCAGCAGTAGTGTAGATATAAAAGTAGTGTAAATGTAAACAGTAGTAATAAATGTAAACAGTAGTAATAAATGTAAACAGTGAATGTAAACAGTAGTATGTAAACAGTGAATGTAAACAGTAGTATGACTATAGGCAGTGATGTAATACAAACATTAGTGCAAATATGAGAAGTAGTGCAAACTGAATGAGCACATGACCGAGAGTTTAGTGAATAACCCGTTTGATGACACAGAGTCCAGTGTTAAAATCTTTGTGTTGTGTGGTAATGTGTGAGAAAGTTTTTTGTGTTAAGGCAGTTCAAATGGGAGGGGAGGCAGAGCAGGCAGAGTGTTTAGCATCCTGACTGCCTGATGAACAGAGCTGTCTCTCAGTCTGCTGGTTCGAGCCTGGAGACTCCTCAGTCTCCTCCCTGATGGCAGCAGTCTGAAGCAGCTGTGTAGTGGGTGTGTGGGATCACCTGCCATGCAGAGGGCTTTCCGAGTGAGGCGTTTGCTGTGTAAGTCCTGCAGTGAGGGGAAGGAGGTGCCGACGATCTTCTCAGCTGCTCTCACGATGCGCTGGAGGCTCTTGCGGCAGGATGCAGTACATGCACCAAACCACACAGTGATGCAGCTGGTCAGGACACTTTCTATGGCACCTCTGTAGAAGGTGCACATGATGGGGGTTGAAGCTCCAGCCCTTTTCAGCTTGCGGAGAAAGTAGAGACGCTGGTGAGCCTTCTTGGCCAGTGATGCAGTGTTCCTGCTCCAGGACAGGTCCTTTGAGACGTGCACTCCCAGGAACTTGGTGCTGTCTACTCTCTCCACTGCGGTGCTGTTGATGGTCAGAGGGGCATGTTGGGCATCCCTCTTCCTGAAGTCCACAACAATCTCCTTTGTCTTCTCCACGTTGAGAGTGAGATTGTTGTGTCCGCACCACAAGGCCAGGCGGCTCACCTCGTTCCTGTAGTCCGTCTCATCGTTGTTGCTGATGAGACCCACCACTGTTGTGTCGTCCGCAAACTTGATGAAGTGGTTGGAGCTGTATGATGGTGTGCAGTCGTGTGTTAGCAGGGTGAATAGAAGGGGGCTCAGCACACATCCTTGTGGGGCCCCTGTGTTCAATGTGATGGTGCTAGATGTGTTACTCCCGACCCGTACTGTCTGTGGTCTCCCGGTCAGGAAGTCTAGCAGCCAGTTACACATTGAGGTGTTCAGCCCCAGACTGTCCAGTTTAAGGATGAGCTGTTGGGGGATGATGGTGTTGAATGCCGAGCTGAAGTCGATGAACAGCATTCTAACATAAGAGTCCTTCGTGTCCAGATGTGTGAGAGCTGTGTGGAGGGCAGAGGAGATGGCATCGTCGGTTGAGCGATTAGGTCGGTATGCAAATTGGAAGGGATCCAGGGAGGCAGGGAGGACAGATGTGATGCTTTTCATGACTAGCCGTTCAAAGCACTTCATCAGGATGGGGGTGAGTGCTACTGGGCGATAGTCATTGAGGCATGCGGGCGTTGCCTTCTTTGGGACAGGGATGATGGTGGTGGCTTTGAAACAGGTGGGGACGATGGCCTGGCTCAGTGAGATGTTAAAGATGTCCGTGAAGACCGCTGCGAGTTCCCTTGCACAGTCCTTCAGCACACGACCAGGTATGTTGTCAGGACCAGAGGCCTTCCGGGCGTTAATCTTGATGAATGATCGCCTTACGCTGTCTGAGGACAGCGCCAGCACCTGGCCATCAGGAGAGGGGGGGAGTTTATGTGCAGGTGTGCTGTTACTTGCCTCAAACCGAGCAAAGAACTCATTCAGTTCATTCAGCGTAGAGGTTGAGCTGTCACAGGTCTGGGGGGATGGTTTGTAGTTTGTGATGGTCTGTATTCCCTGCCACAGACTGCGTGTATCCTTGCTGTCCTTGAAACGGTGAGCTATTTTCCTGGAATACTGCTTCTTGGCCTTTCTGATGCCCCGGGCCAGGTTCTTTCTGGCTGCCCTCAGGCCCACCTGATCTCCCGCTTTGAAGGCAGCATTCCTGGCTTTCAGGAGTCTGTAAACCTCAGCTGTCAGCCATGGCTTCTGATTAGCCCGAACAGTGATGGTTTTGAGGTTGGTTACATCATCAATGCACTTGGTGATGTATGAACATACAGGTTGTGTCTCAATTCAGGGGCTGCATCCTCATGAGGACCCAGCCTAGCTGGGCCGAGTAGGCCACGCACTCACAAGACCGGGTGGGCTGGACGAAACTGCTGAAATGGGACGGTCTAGCCTTCCGGAGAGCCGGCATTGAAGTGGGTGGGGCGTTCTCTTGAAATGGGTGGGAAGTTCTTGTGTGCCGCTTGGTGTGTGTGGAAAGAGAAGGGACGCCGCTAAAATATATTAGTTAGCTGAATACATGTATATATATTAGTGTTTCTGAGTTTACTGTTTGTTAAGAACTGATTACAAATCAGCTTATAAGGGGCGATCTGTTAAAACCCAGAGTGGACCTGTGAAATGCAAGTTGTCCAGTAGCTCAGTTGGTAAATCAACTTGCGATTGGTGCAGAGATACTTTTCTCGAAGCTGGTTCGAATCTCACTCGGTACGGTTAAAACTTATTTTACGTTTGTCTTTTATTGGATAAAAAAATGAGGACTGAGATTAAAAGGAAGGAGTTTGTGAAACTCCTTTTTTTTTATCCAATAAAAGACAAACGTAAAATAATTTTTAACCGTACCGAGTGAGATTCGAACCAGCTTCGAGAAAAGTATCTCTGCACCAATCACAGGTTGATTAATCAACTGAGCTACTGGACAACTTGTATTTCATAGGTCCACTCTGGGTTTTAAAAGATTGCCCCTCAGAAAATCCTTGCTACGCACGTGTAAAATAATCTGATTTGTAATCAGTTCTTCAAAAACAGTAAACTCAGAAACACTAATATACTGTATATTATTTTTTTTGTCGTTTCTGTAGTTAAATTTTAATGAGATATATTCGAGCTGAGGTTGTTTGAGATGACTAAATAAAGGTTGAATGAATATTCGCGCTGAGGTTGTTGTTAAAACGAGCTGATGACTCAACAACACGCAGCAGCCCCGACCCTGCACGCAGAAAGTCCCCCCCCCGCGAAATCTCTGCTGGCGCTATGAATTCTGGGATAGCCTCCGTCTTGAAGGTTCCACGGATGCATCCTTCGATTTCGGCAGGAAGTAGGCCGCATTCCTCGGCCGCATGAGGAGGAGTCTTCGAATTGGGACAGTCCTCCGCGCGGGGCAATGACGTATGCGGCCGACAAATGCGCACTCATGAGGACCCAGCCCATGAATTGAGACACAGCCATAGTGTCTGAGTACTCCTGGAGACATGTGTTGTTGTTTGTGGTAGCAGCTTCTTTGAACATACCCCAATCTGTGGTGTCAAAACAGTCCTGGAGTGCCTCTGAAGACCCCTCTGGCCACACTCGTATCTGCTTGCGGACTGGTTTTGTGACTTTCACCAGTGGCCTGTATGCTGGCTTTAGCATAACACAGATATGGTCAGAAGCACCAATGTGGGGGAGGGGGAGGGCTCTGTAGGCATTTTTCATGGTGGTGTAAACTTGGTCCAGTGTGTTGTTTCCTCTTGTTGCAAAGTTTATGTTTCTGTATGTTTTTGGAAATACACTCTTTAAATCTGCTTGGTTGAAATCACCAGCCGTGATGAGAAAAGCATCAGGATGGGCTGTTTGCTGCTCACTGATGTGCAGATATAGTTCATTCAGGGCCTCACCTCTAACTTTGCTGTTGGAGCTTGGAGGAATATATACAGTAACAATCATAACAGATGTAAATTCCCTCGGTAAATAGAACGGTCTGCATTTAATAGTCATAAACTCCACTAAAGGTGAGCAGTGTTTGTTGACCACCGTAGCATCCAGACACTAGGGGTTGAACGAGTACATAATTTTTAAACTCGACATTAACATAAAAAAATCTCGATTAGTGCTCGATTAGTCAATGATGTCATAGATGCAAAATAAATAAATATATAAAAATGCATAAAAACTTCATTATTTACCACAAAAAAAAAAAAGACCAACAAAACATTGGGAGCATTTATTATGCTCCTATCATTTATCATACTGCAGATAAGTCACAGGAAAAACAAAACTATTAGTTTAATTATAATTATTAACTATTAATATTAAAAGTAAAAGTATCGTGCGGCGCTGAAACCAAAACTTAAAAAACAAATGGAGCCACATGGCAGCACAGCCTGCAGTGCTGTGCAATTTAGGTTTACTTTTAGAGATGAATGTGTTTATAGGTTTTTAATAGGTCTAGAGCAGGGGTGTCAAACTCATTTTGATCTGGGGGCCGCATACAGCTTAATCTGATCTCAAGGGGGCCAGACCAGAATACTCATTCCAAAAGTCCACTTTTTTCTTTGTATTAGTGCAAAGAATAAATAAATTATAAAAATATTAACATTAAATTAATTGTCCTTTTACACTTTTACTCAGTTTAACATTTAAGTGCATTACACATTAAAAAACTGATCAGTGATTGCACGTTTTAAAACATTTATTCAACAAACTGTTTTGTTAAATACCCTGATGCATGCTCAATAATCCAGGTAGAAAAATCTAAAAAAGCTA
Source organism: Garcialebias charrua (assembly GCA_038048925.1). Lineage (NCBI taxonomy): Eukaryota > Metazoa > Chordata > Actinopteri > Cyprinodontiformes > Rivulidae > Garcialebias > Garcialebias charrua. The sequence continues at coordinate 25,046 of JBBPBX010040519.1, forward strand.
AATCTGGGCCTCTGGACATTAAAAAAAAATAGTTTTTTTAAAACCCTTTCCTGCATGTTAAAGGGATTGTGACATGATTTTGTAAATTTGAATATTTGTCAGAACATATATATCTTATATCATTGAGCTCTGGTCGTTTTTGCATAATAAATTATAAATATATTAAAATTTCATTCCAAGTTATGATAGTCATTTCTCTGGGACACGCCCCTAAAATTCTGTGCATTCCGCAAAACCGTCATTTGACGTACACGTGGGGAGCCGCTGCTCAACGCGCATGTAATTAATAATGGCGGAGCATGTCGACTCAGACGAGTGCAGCATTTCTAGTGTTGATCTAAGCGATTTGTCTTCAGTTTTGGAAGGTCAATATAAGCAGTAGAAGTTTTAATCTTGCTCAAATCATTTTATTGTATACTCTATTAATGGAAAACTTATTAACTTTTACGATTCAGCTTTAAAAAAACGTGCAGGGAGCTTCGTGGCTTTGAGCATGTCCGATTGCGTTTGAGATCTATCATTTTAAGACAGTAAATCATCCAAAACTCTCATTAATAGACTCTCCCCAAATAAAAACAAACAACAGATCGTACCTGATTGCGCCGACATAATTTAAAAATACCTAAATAGCACCCGTGTTGACTCGGGAGCTATGCTAATGTCTGTTAGCAAGCAGATGTCGGCAGATAGACCTCACGTCTGACATATATCTTTTTTAAACAGTAAATCATCCAAAACTCTCATTAATAGACTCTCCCCAAATAAAAACAAACAACAGATCGTACCTGATTGCGCCGACATAATTTAAAAATACCTAAATAGCACCCGTGTTGACTCGGGAGCTATGCTAATGTCTGTTAGCAAGCAGATGTCGGCAGATAGACCTCACGTCTGACATATATCTTTTTTAAACAGTAAATCATCCAAAACTCTCATTAATAGACTCTCCCCAAATAAAAACAAACAACAGATCGTACCTGATTGCGCCGACATAATTTAAAAATACCTAAATAGCACCCGTGTTGACTCGGGAGCTATGCTAATGTCTGTTAGCAAGCAGATGTCGGCAGATAGACCTCACGTCTGACATATATCTTTTTTAAACAGTAAATCATCCAAAACTCTCATTAATAGACTCTCCCCAAATAAAAACAAACAACAGATCGTACCTGATTGCGCCGACATAATTTAAAAATACCTAAATAGCACCCGTGTTGACTCGGGAGCTATGCTAATGTCTGTTAGCAAGCAGATGTCGGCAGATAGACCTCACGTCTGACATATATCTTTTTTAAACAGTAAATCATCCAAAACTCTCATTAATAGACTCTCCCCAAATAAAAACAAACAACAGCTCGTACCTGATAGGCAGTAAGATGGTCGCTGCAGACATAGGACTCTCAGTAGGAACCCATCGGTCACAAGTTCTCTGTACTTCCATTCTAGGCAAAGTTTCTCATCTTTTGGGAATTTGTGAAGGCTCACTTGTTCACTGCTGATATTAGAACACCCAAATGCGCTACAACGTGACAGCATTTTTCAAGTTACACCAAAAAAAAAGTCGATCTTTCACCAAACAAAGGGGCAAGCCAGGCTCCGCCTTATGCCCAGTGCCCACGTGTACGTCACATGAAGATTTGCATAAATTCACGGGGCGTGTCCCAGAGAATTTATGGTAAAAAATTACCATAAATTGGAATGAAATTTTAATATATTTATAATTTATTATGCAAAAACGACCAGAGCTCAATGATATAAGATATATATGTTCTGACAAATATTCAAATTTACAAAATCATGTCACAATACCTTTAAAAATGCATCAAAATTTAGAAATGAATGAATTTTACATCCATTTTCCACATCTAGGAAGCAACTGTGAACCCATAAATTGAGCTTCGAGCGTAGCTGTTTTATTAATGTTTGTTAGTGAAAACTTGCTCACAGGTAGGTAGTCCCAAACATGGACATTTTTGCAGCCAGTGCTGTCAGTTTAGGATAGTAGTAAGAGATACTTGTAAAATGTTTCCAAGCCCACAGAGGCAAATTTGTCCTTCAATTCTACATCACACTGCAAATCAATGATTTCAACATGTCAACAGCACATCAGAAGCTCTGATGGTGAGAGAAAAACTGCTAATTCTGTCTCGAGTTTGCCTTTGTGGCGGTGCTGACACGACTGTGGCTTCGTGCACTCGGCCCATCTTGTGTGCGTAATTTTAATCATGTGCCCTGTCAATAAAGATATATTCTATTCTTCTAAAGACCTGAAATCGTTTCTCAAACTCCCTCACAACCCTGAAATCTTGTTTTTGTGCTGTTTCACATCAGGATGAACGCTTGCTGCGCACATGAAGACAGGGAAAATGAGCAGAGCCTCCGTTTGCTATCTGCTGCACTAAAACACAGCGCCCCTGGGTCCTAGAGGCAGCCGGTTTGAGTAGGACAACAACCAAGGGAGTAACTTTGTGTTGAAAGTTGGTGGGGACGGAAATCGAAAATGCTGCATCTGCTTTTTTGGACAAAGTACCGGTACTTTTTTCAATTGTGTATGTCATAATAACAATAACAGTTGTATGACACCCTTACTAGCAGTGTAACAGCTGTATGACACTGAGTAGCAGTTTAACAGCTGTATGACACCCTGAGTTAGCATTTATCCTGTCAGATCATTGTACAATGTTACTAACACCTTCATTTTCATTTCATCAGCACACAAGTTTTATACAAAAAGTCTTTGGAAGAAGGCACGATACAGAAAGACATTGTTAACAGGAATAACAATAAAAAACTTTATTTAAATAGGACCTTCCAGCAACAACTTGCATTGTCCAAAGAGCATTACAAGATAATAAAGATAAAGGTTGAATGAATGAATGAAAATAATACTACAAACCGGATTCCAAAAAAGTTGGGACACTAAACAAATTGTGAATAAAAACTGAATGCAATGATGTGGAGATGGCAAATGTTAATATTTTATTCATAATAGAACATAGATGACAGATCAAAAGTTTAATCTGAGTAAATGTAACATTTTAAAGGAAAATATGTTGATTCAAAATTTCACAGTGTCAACAAATCCCAAAAAAGTTGGGACAAGTAGCAATAAGTGGCTGGAAAAAGAAAATTGAGCATATAACGAACATCTGGAAGACCAATTAACATTAACTAGGTCAATTGACAACATGATTGGGTATAAAAAGAGCTTCTCAGAGTGTCAGTGTCTCTCAGAAGCCAAGATGGTAAGAGAATCACCAATTCCACCATTGTTGTGCAGATAGTGCAGCAATACCAGAATGGTGTTACCCAGCGTAAAATAGCAAAGACTTTTAAGTTATCATCATCAACCGTGCATAACATCATCAAAAGATTCAGAGAATCTGGAACAATCGCTGTGCGTAAGGGTCAAGGCCGTAAAACTCTACTGGATGCTCGTGATCTCCGGGCCCTTAAACGTCACTGCACCTCAAACAGGAATGCCACTGTCAAGGAAATAACAGAATGGGCTCAGGAATACTTCCAGAAAGCATTGTCAGTGAACACAATCCACCGTTGCCAGCTGAAACTCTACAGTGCAAAGAGGAAGTCATTTCTAAGCAAGCTCCACAAGCTCAGATGTTTGCACTGGGCCAGGGGCTAAAATGGAGAGTGACAAAATGGAAGACTGTTCTGTGGTCGGATGAGTCACGATTTGAAGTTCTTTATGGAACACTGGGACGCCATGTCATCCGGACCAGAGAGGACAAGGATAGCCCAAGTTGTTATCAACGCTCCGTTCAGAAGCCTGCATCACTGATGGTATGGGGTTGCATGAGCGCTTGTGGCATGGGCAGCTTGCATGTCTGGAAAGGCACCATTAATGCAGAGAACTATGTTCAGGTTCTAGAACAACATATGCTCCATCTAGACGTCATCTCTTTCAGGGAAGACCCTGCATTTTTCAACAAGATAATGCCAGACCACATTCTGCAGCAATCACAACATCATGGCTACGTAGGAGAAGGATCCAGGTACTGAAATGTCCAGCCTGCAGTCCAGATCTTTCACCTATAGAGAACATTTGGTGCATCATAAAGAGGAAGGTGCAACAAAGAAGGCCCAAGACGATTGAACAGTTAGAGGCCTGTATTAGACATGAATGTAGAGCATTCCTATTTCTAAACTTGAGAAACTGGTCTCCTCTGTCCCCAGACGTCTGTTGAGTGTTGTAAGAAGAAGGGGGGATGCACACAGTGGTAAAAATGGACTTGTCCCAACTTTTTGGGGGATTTGTTGACGCCAT